>JAIUJO010002372.1:27500-32500 GCA_023846275.1 Vanilla planifolia | reverse complement strand
CTTCTTTTCTCCTTCTTGTTCTTCTCCTTCTTCTTCTTCACTTTCTTCTTCTTATTATTATTATTCTTATTCTTATTCTTATTGTTCTTCTTCTTCATCTTCTTCTACTTCTTCTTCTTTGACATCGTCTTCTTCTTCTTTTTCTTCGCCTTCTTCATCTTATTCTTCTTCTTCTTCTTCTTGTTGTTGTTTTCATCTTCTTCTTCTTCTTTGTCTTCTTCTTCTTCTTGATTAACTTCTTTTTCTTCTTTTTCTTTTTCATTTTCTTCTTCTTCTCCTTCTTCTTCTTCTTCTTCTTCTTGTTCCACTACTTGTTCTTTTACTTCTTATTTTTCTTCTTCTTTTTCTTCTTCTTCTTCTTCTACTCTTTCATGTTCTTCCACTTTTTCTTTTTCTTCCTCTTCCTCTTCTTCCTCTTTGTCTTCTTCTACTTCTTCTTCTTCTTCTACTTATTCCTCATCTTCTTCTTATTTTCCTTTTCGTCTTCTTCTTCTTCTTCTACATCTTCCTCTTCATCTTTTTTTTCTTCTTCTCCTTCTCCTTCTTCTTCTTCCTCTTCTTCTTCTTCTTCTTCTTTTTCTTCTTCTTTTTGTTCTTCTTCGTCATCATCTTCTTCTTCTTCTTCATCCTCTTGTTCTAGTTCTTCTTCTTCTTCTTCTTCTTCCTTTTCTTCATCTTCTTCTTCTACTTCTTTTTCCTCTTCTTCCTGTTCTTGTACTTCTTCATCTTCTTCTCCATCTTCTTTTGTTCTTCCACTTCTTCTTCTTCTTCTTCTTCTTCTTCCTCCTCCTCTTCCTACTCTTCTTCTACTTCTTCTATGACTTCAGTTTCTTCTTCTTCTTCTTACTCTTCTTCTTCTTCTACATCTTCTTCTTATTCTTCTTCTTCTACTACTGCTCCTTCTTCTTCTTCTTCTTTTTCTTCATATTCTACTTGTTTTTCTTCGTCTTGTTCTTCTTCTTCTTTTTCTTGTTGTTCTTCCTCTACTTTTTCTTCTTCTTCTTCTTCTTCTTCTCCTTTTTCACCTTCTTCTCCTTCTACTTCTTCTTCATCTTCTTCTTCTTCTTCTTCTCCTCCTTTTTTTCTTTCTCCTTCTACTTCTTCTCTGTCTACTTCTTCTTCTTCTTCTTTTTCTTCTTCTTCTTTTTCTTCTTCTTCTTTTTCTTCTACTTCTTCTTATACTCCTTCTTCGTCTTCTTCTTGTTCTTCTCTTGTTCATCATCGTCTACTTCTTCTTCTTCTACTACTTCTTCTACTTCTACTTCTTTGACTTCTTTGTACTCTTCTTCTTCCACTCCTACTTCTTCTTCTTCTTCCACTTCTTCTTCTTTGATTTCTTCTTCTTCTTTGACTTCTTCATCTTATTCTTCTTCTTTCTCAAGTTCTTCTACTTTTTCTTCTTCTTCTTCATCTTCTTCTTTTTTTCCCTCTTCTTCTTCTTCTTCTTCTTGTGCTCCTCCTCCCCCTTCTCCTTTTACTTCATCATCGTCTTCTTCTTCTACTTCTTCTTCTTCTTCCCCTTCTTCTTCTTCTTCTTCTTCTTCTTCTTTTTGTTCTTCTTCTCCTCCACCATCTTCTTCTCGTTCTTCTTCTTCTCCTTCTCCTACTTTTTCTTCTTATTCTTCTTCTTCTTCATCTTCTTCTTCTCCTTCTCCTCCTCTTTCTTCTTCTTTTCCTTCTTCTTCTTCTTCTTCTTCTTTTACTTCTTCTACTTCTTCAACTTCTTCTACTTCTTCTACTTCTTCAACTTCTTCTTTTTCTTCTTCTTCTACTTCTACTTCTTCAACTTCTTCTACTTCTTCAACTTCTTCTTTTTCTTCTTTTTTTTTTCTTCTTCTTTGACTTCTTACTCAACTTCTTCCACTTATTCGTCTTCCCCTCTTCTTCTTCTTCTTCTTTTTCTTCTTCTTCTTCTTCATCGTTTTCTTGTTCTTCTTCTTCGACTTCTACTTCTTTTTCTTCCTCTTCTTTGTCTTGTAATTGTTGTTATTATCATTAATATTATTATTATTTCTAGTCTTATGATTTTTTCTCCTCTTTTTCCTTCTTCTTCTTCTCCTCCCTCTTTTTTTCTCCTCTTTTTCCTTCTTCTTCTTCTCCTCCCTCTTTTTCTTCTTCTTCCTCTCCTTCTTCTCCTTCCTCTTCTTCCTCTTTCCTCTTCTTCTTCTTCTTCTTTCACTTATTTTTCTTCCTCTCCTTCATCTTCTTCATTTTCTTCAACTTCTTCTTTCTCTTCTTCTTCTTCATGTTCTTCTACTTATTTTGTTTTCTTATTCTTCTTCGAATTTCTCTTCATCACCTTCTTCATCTTCTTCTTCTTCTTCTTTTTCCTCTTCTTCTACTTCTTCTTGTTCTTCTTCTTTTTCTTTTTCTCATTCTTCTTCTCCTCCTTCTACAACTTCTTTGCTTTCTTTTTCTCTTTCTTTTTCCTTATTCTGATTTTTCTTCATCTTCTTCTTCTTTTCTTCTTCTTCTTCTTCTTCATCTTCATCTTCCATTTTTTCTTCTTCTTCTTCTTCTTCTTCTTTTTCTTCATCTTCTTCTTCGTCTTCTTATTCTTCTTCTTCTCCTGCTTCTTTGTCCTCTTCTTCTTCTTCTTCTTCATTTTCATCTTCTTCTTCATCATCCTCTTCTTCTTTTTCTTCTTTTCCTCCTCCTCAATCATTTTCTCCTTCTTCTTCTTCGTCTTCTTCTTCTTCTTCCTCTACTAATACTTCTTCTTCTTCTTCTGCTTCTGCTTCTTCTTCTTCTTTTTCTTCTCCATATTCATCTTTAACTTCTTCTTCTTTCCCTTTTTCTTTTTCTTCTTCTTCATCATCATCATCATCTTCTTCTTCTTCTTCTTCTTCTTCTTCTTCTTCTTCCTCTTAGTCTTCTTATTCTTCTACCTCCTCTTCTTCTTCTTCTTCGTCTTCTTGTTCATCTTCTTCTGTTTCTTCTTCCCCTACTTCTTCCTCGTCCTCCTCGTCCTCCTCGTCTTCTTCATCTTCATCTTCTTCTTCGTCTTCTTCTTCTTCTTCTTCTTCTTCTCTTTCTCCTTCTACTCATTCTTCTTCTTTTTCTTCGTCTTCTTCTTCTTCTTCGTGATCTTCGTATTCTTCTTCTCCTTCTTTTTCTTGTTCTCCATCTTTCGCTTCTTCTTTTTCTCCTTCATCTTCTTCTTTGATTACTTCTTTTTCCTCTTCTGGTTCACCTTCTTCTTCTTTTTCTTCCTTTTATACTTCTTCCTCTTCTTGTTCTTTTTTTCTTCTTCATCTTCTTATTTTTCTTATTCTTTGTCTTCTTCTTCTTCTTCTTCTTCTCCTTCATCTTTGCCTTCTTCTTCTTCTTCTTCTTCTTCTTCTTCTTCTTTGTCTTCTTCTTCTTCGTCTTCCTCTTCTTCTTCTTCTTCTTCTTCTTCTTCGCCTACTTCTTTTTCTTTAGTTCTTCCACTTCTTCTTCTTCTTATTCATCTTCTAATTCTTTTTCTTCTTATTCTTATTCTTCTTCTTTTACTTCTTCTTCTTCTTCTTCTTACTCTTCTTCTTCTTCTATTACCTCTTTTTTGACTTCTTCTTCATCATCATCATCTTCTGTTTCTTCTTCTTCTTCTTAAGCTTTTTCTTCGACCCCTTTTTTTCTTCTTTTTCTTCTTCTTCTTCTTCTTCTTCTTCTTCTCATCCTTCTTCTTCTTTTTCTTCTTCTTCTTCTTCTACTTCATCTTCTTCAACTTCTTCTTCTTCTTCTTCTTCACTTGCTTCTTCTACTTCTTCATCTTCTTCTTCTTCATCCTCTTCTTCCTCTTCCTCCTCTTTGTGTTCCTCTTCTTTCTCTTGTATTCTTCTTCTTCTTCTTCTCCTCCTATTACTACTTGTTAATTGTTCTTCTTCTTCTTCTTCTTCTTTATCTTCTGCTTCTTCGTCTTCTTCTTGTTCTTCTTCGTCTTATTCTTCTTCTTCTTCTTCTTCTTCTTCTTCTTCTTCTACTTCTTTATCTTCTTCTTCGTCTTCTTCTTCTAATTCTACTTCCTTTTCTTCTTCTTGTTCTTATTGTTGTTGTTGTTGTTCTTCTTCTTCTTCTTTGTCTTCCTCTTCTTCATTTTTATCTTCTTCTTCTTCTTCTTCCTCTTCTTCTTCTTTTTCTTCTTCTTCTTCTTCAACTTTTTCTTCTTCTTATTACTCCTCTTATTCTTCTCCTTCCTCTTCTACTTCTCCCTCCTACTCTTCTTCTTCTTCTTCTTCTTGTACTTCTTCTACATCATCATCTTCTTCTTCTTCTTCTTCTTCATCTTCTTCGTTTCTACTTCTTATTCATTTTTCTTCTTCTTCTTCTTCCACTTCTTCTTGTTCCTCTTCTCCATCTTCCCCTTCCTCATCTTTTGGTACTTCAACTTCCTTTCTTCTTTGACTTCTTTTTATTATTATTAAAAATCTTATTGTTGTTCTTCTTCTGCTTTTTGTTCTTCCTCTTCTTCTTCTTCTTCTTCTTCTTCTCCTTCTTCTTCTTCGTCACCTTCATCTACTTTTTGTTCTTCTTCTTCTACTTCTTCTCCTTGTTCTTTTCTTTCGTCATCGTCTTCCCCAACTTTTCTTCTCCTTCTTCTTTTTCTTCTTATTCTTCTTCTCTTCTTCTTCTCCTCCTCCTCATCCTTTTTCTTCTTTTCCTTCTTCTTCTACTTCTTCTTCTTCTTCTTCATCAACTTCTTCCTCTTCTTCTTCCTCATCGTCTTCTTCTACTTCTTCTTTGACTTCGACTTCAACCACTTCATCTTCTTCTTCTTCGTCGTATTTTTCTTCTTCTTCTTCGACTTCTTCTTATTCGACTTCTTCCTCTACTTCTTCTTCTTCTTCTTCTTCTACTACTTTTTCCACTTCTTCTCCTTCAAAATCTTCTTATTCTTCTTCTCTTTCTTTTACTTCCTTTTCTTTGTCTTCTACTTCTTCTTCTTCGTCATCTTCTTCCTCTTCTTCGACTTCTTCTTTTTCTTCTTTTTCTTTCTCTTCTTCATCTTCTTCTTCTTC
>JAIUJO010002372.1:17500-20000 GCA_023846275.1 Vanilla planifolia | reverse complement strand
GAGGAGGAGAAGAGGAAGAAGAAGAACAACAACAAGTAGAAGAAGAAGAAGAAGAAGAAGAAGAAGAAGGAGAATTAAAAGAAGAAGAAGAAGAACAAGGAGAAGAAATGGTACAAGGAGAAGAAGAAGAAGATGAAGAAGAAAAAGGAGAAGATGAAGAAGTTGAACAAGTTTATGAAGTTAAAGATGAAGTTAAAGAAAAAGGAGACGATGTAGTGGTAGAAGAAGAAGAAGATAATGAATAAGAAGAAGAAAAGGAAGAAGGTGAAGAGGAACAAGAACTAATAGTAAAAGAACAAGGAGGAAGAGGAGGAGAAGAAGAAGAAGAAGAAGAAAACGAAGACAAAGAAGAAGGTAAAGGAGAAGAAGTAGAAGAAGAAACGAAGAAGAAGAAGATGATGATGATGAAGAAAAAGAAGAAAAAGTTGATGACGAAGAAGAAGGAGAAGAAGAAAAATAAGAGGAAGAAGCGGAAAAAGAAGATGAAAAAGAGGAGATGAAGAAGAATAAGAAGAAGAAGAAGAAGAAGAAGGACAAGTAGTTGAAAAATAAGAACAAGTAGAACAGGAGGAAGAAGAAGAAGAAAAAGAAGACAAAGAAGAAGAAGAAGAAGAAGAAGAAGAAGAAGAAGAAAAGGAAGAAGAAGAAGAAGAAGAAGAAAAAGAAGAAAAAGGGGAAGAAAATGAAGAAGAAGAAGAAGAAGAAGTGGAAGAAGAAGAAGAAGAAGAAGAAGAATAAGATGAAGAAGAAGAAGAGGAAAAAGATGAAGAAGAAGTAGAGGAGGATAAAGAAGAAGAAGAAGGAGAAGAAGAAGAAAAAGAAAAAGATGGAGAAGAAGAAGAAGAAGAAGACAAAGAAGGGGAAGAAGAAGAAGATGAAGAAGAAGTAGAAGAAGAAGAAGAAGAAGAAAAAGAAGAAGAAGAAGATGAAGACCAAGAAAAAGTGAAAGAAGAGGTAGAAGAACAAAAGGAAGAAGAAAAAGAAGAAGAATAATAATAATAATAAGAAGAAGAAGAAGGAGAAGAAGAAGCAAAAGAAGATGATGATGAAGAAGAAAAAGAAGAAGAAGAAGAAGAAGGTGATGAAGAAGACGAAGAAGGGGCAGAAGAAGAAGAAGGAAAAGAAGAAGAAGAAGAAGAAGAAGAAGATTAAGAAGAAGAAAAATTAGAAAAAGAAGAAGAAGAAAAAATAAAAGAAAAAGAGTAAGGAGGAGAAGAAGAAGAAGAACAAGAAGAAGTAGAAGAAGAAGAAGAAGAAGAAGAAGAAAAAGAAGAAGAAGAAGAATAAGAATAAGAATAAGAAGAAGTGGATGAAGAAGAAAAAGAAGAAGAAGAAGAAGAAAAGGAAGAAGAAGAATAAGAAGAAGTGTAAGATGAAGAAGAAGAAGAAGTGGAAGAAGAAGAGGTAGAAGAAGAAGAGGAAGAAGAAGAAGAAGAAGAAGAAGATGAAGATAAAGATTAGGAAGAAGAAGATGAAGAAGAAGAAGATGAAGAAGAGGAGGAAGGAAAAGAAGAAGGAGGAGGAGAAGAAAAAGAAAAAGAAAAAGAAGAAGAAGAAAATGGGAATTAGAAAAAGGACAAGAAGAAGAAGATGATGATGATGAAGAAGATGATGAAGAAGAAGAAGAAAAAGAAGAAGGAGAAGAAGGAGGAGGAGGAGAGGAAGAAGAAGAACAACAACAAGGAGAAGAAAAGAAGAAGAAGAAGGAGAAACAGAAGTCAGAGAATAGAAGGAGAATTAAAAGAAGAAGAAGAGGTAGAAGTAGAAGAAGAAGAAGATGAAGAAGATGAACAAGTAGATGAAGTCAAAAATAAGTTAAAGAAAAAGAAAGGGAAGTAGTAGTAGTAGAAGAAGAAGAAGAAGATGAATAAGAAGAAGGAAAAGAAGAAGGAGAAGAGGAACAAGAACTAAAAGTAAAAGAACAAGGAAGAGGAGGAGGAGGAGAAGAAGAAGTAGAAGAAGACTAAGAAGAAGAAGAAGACGAAGAATAAGAATAAGATGAAGAAGAAGACGGGAAGAAGAAGAAGAAGGGAAAGAAGAAGAAGAAGAAGAAGAAGAAGAAGAATATTAAGAAGAAGAAAAAGGAAAAGAAGAAGAAGAAGAAGAAAAAGAAGAAGAACAAGTGGAAGAAGGAGAAGAAGAAGAGGAAGAAAAAGAAGAATAAGAAGATGAAGAAGAAGGAGGAGAAGAAGGAGGAGAAGAAGAAGAAAATGGAGAAGTAGAACAAGAAGAGGTAGATGAAGGAGAAGAATAAGAAACAGATGAAGAAGAAGAGGTTGAAGGAGAAGAAGAAGAAGAAGAAGAAGAAGAAGAAGAAATAGGATAGGAAAACCTATAAGAAAAGAAGAAGAAGAAGAAGAAGAAGATGTAACAGCCTTACTTTTTCTCAATTTTTTTTTGAAAGAGCTCTTTGAGATGAGTTTAACAGTGTTTAGTTTGTAATTTTCGAAGCTCTAATGAATAAATTATGAATTTTTAAAGATTGAGGATAAATTTGTAA
>JAIUJO010000421.1:297500-314644 GCA_023846275.1 Vanilla planifolia | reverse complement strand
AAAGCAAGAAGTGGGAAGAATTAGAAAGAAGAAAGAAGAAAGAGGAAAAAATGGAAGAAATAAGATAGATGAAGGAAGAAGGAAGAAGTAAGAAGTTAAAGGAAGAAGGAAGAAGGAAAAAGGAAGAAATAAGAAAGACGAAGGAATAAGGAAGTTGGAAGTAGGAAGAAGGATGAAGATGAAGATGAAGAAGAAGAAGAAGAAGAGGAAGAGGAAGAGGAAGAAGAAGAGGCAGAAGAAGAGGAAGAGGACAGGGAAGAACATGGAGAAGATGAAGAAGACGAAGAAGAAGAAAAAGAAGAAGAAGAAGAAGTTGAGGAAGAAAAAGAAGAAGAAGAAGAAGATGAAAAAGAAGGAGGAGGAGGAGTAGAAGAAGAGGAATAAGAATAAGAAGAAGAAGATGAAGAAGTGGAAAAATTAGACGAGGAAGAAGGAGATGGAGAAGGAGAAGAAGAGAAGAGGAAGAAGAAAGAAGAAGAAGAAGAAGAAGAGGAAGAAGAAGAAACAAAAGAAGAAGAAACAAAAGAAGAAGAAGAATAAGAAGAAGTGGACGAAGAAGAAGAGGAAGAATAAGAACAAGAAGAAGAAGTTGAACAAGGGAGCCAGAAGAAGAAGAAGACGAGGAAGAAGCAGAAGAAAAAAAGGAAGTCGAAGAAATAAAAGAAGAAGAAGAAGATGATGAAGAAGAAGTAGAAGAAGTAGTAGTAGTAGTAGAAGAAGAAGAAGAAGAAGAAGAAAAACAAGACAAAGAAGAAGAAGAAGAAGAAGAAGAAGAATAAGAAGAAAAGGAAGAAGTAGAAGAAGAAGATGAAGAAGAAAAAGTGGAGGAGGAGGAATGAGTAGAAGAAGAAGTAGAAGATGGAGAAGAAGAATAAGAAGAGGAAGAACAAGAAGTAGAGAAGAGGAAGAATAAGAATAAGAAGAAGAAGAAGAAGAAGAAGTAGAAGAAGATGAAGAAGAAGAAGAGGGAGTGGAAGAAGAAGAAGAACAAGATGATGATGATGATGAACATGATCAAGAAGAAGAAGAAGCGAAAGAGCAGGAAGAAGAAGAAGAAGAAGAAGAAGAAGAAGAAGACGAAGAAGTAGAAGAAGTAGTAGTATAAGAAGAAGAACAACAAGAACAAGAAAAAGATGAAAATGAAGAAGAAGAAGATGTAGAATAAGAGTAGTAGTGGTAGAAGGACAAGAAGAAGGAGAAGCTTGAGGAAGAAGAAGAAGACGAAGAAGAAGAAGCAGAACATGTGGAAGAAGAAAAAGAAAAAGATGAGGAAAAGGAAGATGAAGAAGAAGAAGAGGAGGAGGAGGAAGAGGAAGAAGAAGAATAAGAAGGAGGAGGAGAAGAAGAAGATGATGATGAAGAAGTGGAGGAGGAGGAAGAAAAATAAATGGGTGAAGAAGAAGAAGAAGAAAAGGAAGAAGCAGAAGAGGAAGAAGAGGTGCAGGATGTAGGAGAAGAAGAATAAGAAGAGATAGAGGAGGAGGATGAAGGAGAAGAGTAAGAAGAAGAAGAAGAAGAGGAGGAAGATGAGGAAGAATAGGAAGAAGAACAAGATGAAGAAAAGAAAGAAAAAAGAAGAAGAGAGAGAAGGAGAAGAGGAAGAAGAAGAAGAAGAAGAAGAAGATGAAGAAGAAGACATATTATAGAATTGTGGGCAACGACTTAATGATTAGGAATTAAGTATTAGGTATTGAGGATTTAGCGTCCGAGAGTGAGGGTTTCCAATATATGGATTAGGGATGAAGGATTAGGGATAAAGGTTTAGGGAATAGGGATTTGGGATTAAGTATTAAGAATTATGGTTCGGGTTTAGCGATTAGTGATTAGGGAATAGAGATTTGGGAATAAGGATTAAGAATTAGGTATTAGGTACTAGATTAGGGATTAGATATTTGAAATTAGGGATTATGGATTATGGGTCAGGGATTATGAATTAGGGATAAGAGATTAGAGATTAAAATTAAGAATTCAAGATGAGGATTCAAGATTGGAAATAAGGAATTAGCAATTATGGAATAAGGATTAATGATTAAGAGTTAGATATTAGGTATTAGGAATTAAATATTAAGGATTATGGATTAGGGGTTGAGGATTAGTGAGAAAGAAGATGGAGAAGGACAAAATTAAGAAGAAGAAGAAGAAATAGAAGGTGAAAAAGTTGAAGAAGAAGAAGAAGAAGTGAAACAAGAATAAAAAGATGAAGAGGAAGAAGAAGAAGAAGAAGAAGAGGAAGATGATAGAAGAAGAAGAAAAACAAAAGATGATAAGAAGAAGAAGAAGAAGAAGAAGAATAAGGAGAAGAAGATGAAGGAGGAGGAGAAGAAGAAGAAGAAGAAGAAATAGAAGAAGAAGAAAAAAAGAAAAAGAAAAAGGAGAGGAAGAAGAAGAAATAGAAGAAAAAAATAGAAGAGGAATAAGAATAAGAATAAGAATAAGGAGGAGGATGAGGAGGAGAAGAAGAAGAAGTAGAAGAAGAAGTAGAGAAAGAAGAAAAACAAGAGGAAGGAGAAGAGGAAGAAGAATAGGAAGAAAGAAAAGAAGGAGAAGAACAAGACAAAGAAGGAAGAGAAGAAGAAGAAGAAGAAGAGAAAGAGGAAGAAGAAGAAGATGATCAGGTAAGTAGAAGAGCAAGAAAAAGAAAAGGAAGAAGATCAGGAAGAAGAAGAGAAAGAAGAAAAAATATAAAGAAGAAGAAAGAAGAAAGAAGAAAGAAGAAGAAAGAAAGAAGATTGACGAAGGAAGGAAGAAGAAGGAAGAAGGAAGAAGGAAGGGGAAGATCGAAGAAGGAACAAGGAAGAAATAAGAAGGAGGAAGGAATAAGGAAGATGAAAGATAGATGAAGGAAGAAGAAGAAGAAGAAGAGGAAGAGGAAAATGAAGAGGAAGAGGAAGAGGTAGAAGAAAACGAAGAGTAATAGGAGGAAGAAGGAGAAGAGGAAGGAGATGATAAAGAAGATGAAGGAGAAGAAGAAGAAGAAGAAGAACAAGAAGAAGATGATGATGATGATGATGAGGAAGAAGAAGAAGAAGAAGAAGAAGAAGAAGAAAGAAAAAAAAAAGAAGAACACGTAGAAGAGGAATAAGAAGTAGATGAAGAGAAAGAAGTAGTGGAAAAAGAAGATGAGGAAGAAGAAGAAGAAGAAGAGGACAACAGGAATAAGAAGAATTCAAAGAAAAAGAAGAAGAACACAAAGAACACTAAGAGGACGAAGAAGAAGAAGAAGAAGATGAAGAAGTAGAGGATGAGAGGAAGAAAAAGAAGAAGAAGAAGAAGATGAAGAAGTTATGATGAAGAGGAAGTAGAAGAAAATAAGAAGAAGAAGAAGAAGAAGAAGAAGAAGTGGAAGTAGAAGAAGAAGAAGAAGAAGAAGGAGAAGGAAAATACAAAAAATAAGTAATAGTAGAAGAACAAGAAATAGAGGAGGAAGAGGAATATGATGAAGAAGTAAAATAAGAAGAAGAAGAAGAAATAGAAGAAGAAGAAGAGTAAGAAAATGTAGAACATGAAGAAGAGAAGAATAAGAAGAAGAAGAAGAAGAAGAAGAAGAAGTGAAGGAGGAAGAAGAAAAAGAAGAAGAAAAGAAGAAAAAACGAAGAGCAGAAGGAAAAGACAAAGACGAAAAAGAAGAAGAAGAAGTAGAAAAAGAAGAAGAAGAAAAGAAAGAAGAAGAAGAGCAAGAAGAAGAAGACAAAGGGAAATAAGAAGCAGAAGAAGAAGAACAAGAAGGGGAAGAAGAAGAAGAAGAAAAAGAAAGTAGAAGAATATGGAAAGGAAAAAGAAGAAGGAATTGAAATGATGGAAGAAGGAAGAAGGAAGAAGATGAAGAAGAAGAAGAAGAAGAAGAAGAGGAAGAAGACGAAGAAGAGAAGAGGAAGAGGACGAGAAGGAGGTAGAAGAGAACTAAGAGTAATAGGAAGAAGAAGAAAAGGAAGAAGACAATAAAGAAGAAGAAGAAGATGAAGAAGATGAAGATGATAATGAAGAAGAAGAAGAAGAAAATGAAGAGGAAGAAGAAAAAGAAAAAAGTAGAAGAAGAAGAAGAAGAAGAAGAGAAAGGGAAGAAGAAGAAGAAAAAGAAGAATAGAAGAACACGATGAAGGAGAAGAAAAGGAAACTAAAGAAGAAGAAGAAGAAGTCAAAGAAGTAGAAGAAATGATGATGAAGAAGATGACGACAAAGAAGAACAAATAGAAGATGAAGAAGTAGAATAGATGAAGAAGATGTAGTAGTAGTAGAAGGAGAAGACGATGAAGATAGAAGAAGAGGGAAAAAGAAATAAAGAGGAAATTAGAAGTAATAAGAGAAAAGAAGAAGAACAAAGATGAAAGAAGAAAGAAGAAAAAAGAAAGAAGAAAGAAGAATGAAGGAAAATGAAAGAAGAAGGAAGAAGGAAGAAGGAAGAAGCAAGAAGCAAAAAGGAAGATGGAAGAAGAAATATTGAAGAAGGTTGAAGGAAGATGGATGAAGGAAGGAATATGGAAGAAAGAAGAAGGAAGAAGGATGAAGAAATAAAAATGAAGAAAGAAAAAGAAGAAAGAAGAGAAAGAAAGAAGTAGATGAAGAAGTAGAAGATGGAGAAGGAGAAGGGGAAAGGAAAGGAGGAAGAAGAGAACAAGAAGGAGAAGGAAAAGAAGAAGGAAAAGGAGAAGGAGAGGAAGAAGAAGAAGGAGACGAGAAAGAATGAGAGAAAGAAGGAGAAGAAGAAGAAGTAGAAGATGAAGTAGAATAGAAGAAGAAGAAGAATAAGAGGAAGTAGTTGAAGAAGAAGAAGAAGAAGAAGAAGAAAAGAAAGAATAAGAATAAGAAGAAGAAGGAGAAGAAGAAGAAGAATAAGAAGAAGAAGAAGAGAAACATGAGGAAGGAGAAGAGGAAGAAGAACAGGAAGAAAAAAGGAAGAAGAGGAAGAAGACCAAGAAGAAGTAAAAGAAGAAGAAGAAGAAGAAGAAGATGAAAAAGAAGTAGAACAAGAAGAAGAAGATGAAAAACAAGTAGAACAAGAAGAAGAAGAGGAAGAAGAAGAAGAAGAAGAAGAAGAAGAAGATGAGGTAGGTAGAAGAGCAAGAAAAAGAAAAGGAAGAAGTTGAGGAAGAAGAAAAAGAAGAAGTAGAAAGAAGAAGAAAGAAGAAAGAAGAAAGAAGAAAGAAGGAAGAAAGGAGATTGGTGAAGGAAAAAAGAGGAAGGAAGAAGGATGATGGAAGAGGAAGAAGGAAGAAGGAACAAAAAAGAAATAAGAAGGAAGAAGGAATAAGAAAGATGGAAGATTGATGAAGGAAGAAGAAGAAGAAGAAGAAGAGGAAGAGGAAAATGAAGAGGAAGAGGAAGAGGTAGAAGAAAACAAAGAGGAATAGGAAGAATAAGGAGAAGAGGAAGAAAAAGATAAAGAAGACGACAGAGAAGAAGAAGAAGAAGAAGAAGATGATGATGATGATGAGGAAGAAGAAGAAAAAGAAGAAAAAGAAGAACGAAAGAAAAAAAAAGAAGAAGAACAAGTCGAAGACGATTAAGAAGTAGATGAAGAGGAAGAAGTAGTGGAAACAAAAAATGAGGAAGAAGAAGAAGAAGAAGAAGAAGACAACAGGAATATGAAGAATTCAAAGAAGAAGAAGAAGGAGAAGAAGAAGACGACGACAAAGAAGAAGAAACAAAAGAAGAACATGAAGAACAAGAAGTGGACAGAGAAGAAGAAGAAGAAGAAGAAGAGGTATAACATCAGAGGAAGAAGAAGAAGAAGAAGATGAAGAAGTTGATGATGAACAGGAAGTAGGAGAAAAGAAGAAGAAGAAGAAGAAAAAGAAGAAGAAGAAGAAGAAGTGGAAGAAGAAGAAGAAGAAGAAGGATAATACAAAAATTAAGAAGTAATAGTAGAAGAAGAAGAGATAGAGGAGGTAAAAGAATATGATGAAGAAGAAGAAGAAGTACAAGCAGAAGAACAAGAAATAGAAGATGAAGAGTAAGAAAATGAAGAACATGAAGAAGAGAAAAAGAAGAAGAATAAGAAGAGGACGAAGAAGAAGAAGGAGAAGGAGTAGAAGAAGTAGAAAAAGAAGAAGTGGAAGAAGAAAAAGAAGAAGAAAAGAAGAAAAAAAGAAGAGAAGTTGGAAAAGACGAAGAAGAAGAAGAAGTAGAAAAAAAGAAGAAGGAAAAGAAGAGGATGAAGAGCAAGAAGACGACGAATAAAAAAGGAAAGAAGAAGAAGAAGAAGAAGAAGAAGAAGTAGTAGAAGAAGAAGAAGAAGAAGAGGAAGAAGAAAAGAAGAAGAAGAAGAAGGAATTGAGAAGATGGAAGAAGGAAGAAGGAAGAAGGAAGAAGATGAAGAAAAAAAAAAGAAGATGAAGAAGAAGAAGTGGAAGAGGAAGAAGGCGAAGAAGAGAAGAGGAAGAGGACGAGAAGGATGTAGAAGTGCACTAAAAGGAATGGGAAGAAGAAGAAAAGTAAGAAGACAATAAAGAAGAAGAAGAAGAAGTAGATGAAGATGATGAAGAAAAAGAAGTAGAAGAAAATGAAGAGGGAGAAGAAAAAGAAAAAGTTGAAGAAGAAGAAGAAGAAGAGAAAGGGAAGAAGAAGAAGAAGAAAAATAAGAAGAAGAATTGAAGAACAAGATAAAGGAGAAGATGAGGAAACCGAAGAAGAAGAAAACGAAGAAGAAGAAGTCAAGAAGTAGAAGAAAAGATGATGAAGAAGATGACGACAAAGAAGAACAAGTAGAAGATGAAGAAGAAGTAGAAGAGAAGAAGAAGTAATAGTAGCAGAAGGAGAAGACAATGAAGATAGAAGATGATGGAAAAAGAAATAAAGAGGAAATTAGAAGGAATAAGAAGAAAGAAGAATAAGAAGAAGAAAGAAGAAAGAATAAAAAAGAAAGAAGAAAAAGAATGAAGGAAAATCAAAGAAGAAAGAAGAAGGAAGAAGGAAGAAGGAGGAAGGAAGATCGAAGAAGCAAGATTGAAGAAGGAAGAAGGAAGATGGATCGAGGAAGGAATATGGAAGAAGGAAGAAGGAAGAAGGAAGAAGAAATAAAAAAGAAGAAAGAAAAAGAAGAAAGAAGAGAGAGAAAAGAAGTAGAGGAAGAAGTAGAAGATGGAGAAGGAGAAGGGGAAAGGAAGGGAGGAAGAAGAGAACAAGTAGGAGAAGGAAAAGGAGGAGAGGAGGAAGAAGAAGAAGATGAAAAAGAATGAGAGGAAGAAGAACAAGAGGAAGAAGGAGAATAACAAGTAGTAGAAGATGAAGTAGAGAAGATGAAGAAGAAGAAGAATAAGAGGAAGTAGTAGTAGTAGTAGAAGAAGAAGAAAATGAAGAGGAGGAGAAGAAGAAGAATAGCAAGAAGAGAACAAAGAACAAGAAGAGTAGGAAGAAGAAGAAGAGCAAGATAAGGAACAAGAGGACGAGGAAGAAGAAGACGAAGTACAAAAAGAAGAAAGAGAGGAGGATATAGAAGGAAAAGAGGAAAAAGCACAAGAAGGAGGAGGAGGAGGAGAAGAAGAACAACAAGAAAAAAGTTGAAGAAGATGAAGAAGAAGAAGAAGAAGAAGAAGAAGAAAAGAAGAAGAAGAAGAAGAGGAAGAAGAAGTTGTAGTAGAAGAAGAAGAAGAAGTAGAAGAAGAGAAAGAAGAAGATGAGGAAGAAGAAGAAGAAGAAGAAGAAGTAGAAGAAGAGAGAGAAGAAGAAGAAGAAGAAGAAGAAGAAGAATAGGAAGGAGGAGAAGAAGAAGAAGAAGAAAAAAAGACAAAGAAGAAGGACAAGAGAAAGAAGAACAAGAAGGAGAAGAAGAAGAAGAGGTAGAAGGGGAAGAAGTAGTAGAAGAGCAAAGAGAGGAGGAAGAGCACGAAGAAGTAGTAGAAGAATAAGAGAAAGAGGAGGAAGAAGAAGAAGAAGAAGAGAAAAAGGAAGAAGTGGAAGAAGAAGAGGAAGAAAAAGAGAAGACAGATTATTGACTAGTGTGTGACAACTTAGGGATTAAGAATTAGGTATTAAGGTTTTGAGATTAGGCATTAGGGAGGGAGGGATTCAAGATTATGGATTATGGAATAAAGATTAGAGATTAGGGTTTAGGAAATAAGGATTCGTGATTAAGAATTAGGAATTAGGAATTAGGGATCCAAGATTATGAATTAGAGATTACAAATAAGGTATGAAAGATTAGCCATTAAAGATTAGACATTAGGGATTAAAGATTTGGAATAAGGGTTTAAGGATGAGGGACTAGGGATTAAATGTTATGGATTATGGATAAAGGAGTGCAAGATTAGGGATTATGATTTTTGGATAAAGAAGAAGAAATAGAAGAAGAAGAAGAAGATAAAGAAGAAGAAGAAGATGGAGAAGGAGAAGAAGACAACGAAGAAGAAAAAGAAGAAGACGATGATGATAGAAGAAGAAAAAGAAAGGAATAAAGAAGGGAGAAGAGGAAAGAAATGAGAAGGAAGAAGGAAGAATGAAGAAAGAAGAAGAAAGAAGAAAGAAGAAAGAAAAAAGAGGTAAAAAGAAAGAAGAAAAAAGAAAGAAAGAAGGAAGAAGGAAGAAGGAAGAAGAAAGAAGTGAGAAGCATGGAGGAAGATGGCTAAACCAAGAAGAAAGAAGGAACAAGGAACAGGGATGGAAGAAGGAAGAAGAAAGAAGGAAGAAGGAAGAAGATATAAGAAAGAAGAAAGAAAAAAGAAGAAAGAAGAAGGTAGAAGAAGAAGAAGAAGTAGGAGAAGGAGAAGATGAAGAAGAAGAAGAAGAAGAAGAAGTAGATGAAGATGAAGAAATAGAATTTGTAAAAGAAGAAGAAGAAAGAGAAGAAGAGGAAGAAGAAGTTGAGGAAAAAGAAGAAAAAAAAAGAAGAGGAAGAAGCAAAAGAAGAAGAAGAAGAAGAAGAAGAAGAAGAGTAAGAAGAAGAACAGGAAGGAGAAGAAGTAAAAGAAGAAGGGAAACAAGAAGAAGAAGAAGAAGAAGAAGAGGAAGAAGAGGAAGATGAAGAAGAAGAAGTTGATGAGGAAGAATAACAAGAAGAAGATGAAGAAGAAAAAGAAAATGAAAAAAATCAGAAGTAGAAGAGGAATGAGAAGAAGTTGATGAAGTAGAAGAAGAAGAAGTGGAAAAAGAAGACAACAAAGAACAAGAAGAAGAAGAAGAAGAGAAGAAGAAGTAGAAGAAGACAAAGAAGAAGAAGAAGAAGAAGAAAAGGAAACAAAAGAAGAAGAAAAAGAAGAAGAAGAGGAGGAGACGAATGAAGAAGAAGAAGAAGAAGAAGATGAAGAAGTAGAAGAATTGAAGAAGAAGAGCAAGAAGAAGATGAAGATGAAGAAGAAGAAGAAGAAGAAGAAAAATAATGAGAATAATATGAAGAGGAAGAAATAGAAGAAGAAGAAGAAGAAAAGGAAGAAGAAGAAGAAGAAGAAGAAGATAAGAGAAGGAAGAATAAGAAGAAGAGAAGAAGAAGGAGAAGATGAATAAGAAGTATAAGCTAAAGAAGTAGAATAAGAAGAGGAAGAAGAAGAAGAAGGTGAAGAAGAAGACGTAGTAGTAATAGTAATAGTAATAGTACTATTACAAGAAGAAGAAGAAGAAGAAAATGAAAAAATATGGGAAGAGGAAATAGAATAAGAAGAAAAAGAAGAAGAAGAAGAGAAGAAGGTGAAGATGAAGACGAAGAAGATGATGAAGAAAAAGAAGAAGAAGAAAATGAAGAAGAAGAACTGTGAGAGGAAGAAGGGAAAGAAGAAGAAGAAGAAGAAGAAGAAGAAGAAGAAAAAGAAAGAAGAAGAAAGAAGAAAGAAAAATGAAGGAAGAGAGAAGATGGAAGAAGGAAGAAGAAAGAAGGAAGAAGTTGAAGAAGTAGAAGAAGAAAATGATGAGCGAGAGGAAGAGGAAGAGGAGAAGGGGAAGAAGAAGAAGAAGAGGACGAAGATGATGAAGAGGATGAAGAAGAAGAAGAAGATGATGAAGAAGAAGAAGAAGAATAAGAAGATGAAGAAAGTAGAAGAATTGAGGAAGATGAACAAGAAGAAGATGAAGAAGAAGAAGAAGAAGAAGAAAAGGTAGTAATAGAAGAAGAATGAGAATAAGAAGTGGAAGCAATAGAAGAAGAAGAATAAGAAAAATAGGAGGAAGAAGAAGATGATGAAGAATGAGAAGAAGAAAAAGAATAAGAAAAAGAAGAAAAAGAAGAAGAGAAGATGAAGGAGAAGATGAACAAGAAGAAGAAGAAACAGAAGAAGAAGAAACTGAAGAGGAAGAAGAAGAAGAAGAATAAGAAGAGGAAGAAGAAGAAGGGGAAGATGAAGATGTAGTTGCAGTAGTAGTAGTAAGAGTACTATAACAAGAAGAAGAAGAAGAAGAAGAGCAAGAAGAATGGGAAGCAAAAGTAGAAGAAGAAGAAAAAGAAGAAGAGAAGAAGGAGAAGATGAAGAAGAAGAAGATGATGAAGAAAAAGAAGAAGATGAAAATGAAGAAGTGGAACTACAAGAAGAAGAAGGGAAAGAAGATGAAGAAGAAGAAGAAGAAAGAAGAAAGAAAAATAAAGGAAGAGAGAAGATAAAGAAGGAAGAAGGAAGAAGTTGAAGAAGTAGAAGAAGAAGAAGATGAGCAAGAGGAAGAGGAAGAGGAGGTAGAAGATAAGGAGAAGGGGAAGAAGATGATGAAGTGGAAGAAGAAGAAGAAGAAGATGATGATGATGATGATGATGATGAAGAAGAACAAAATGAAGAAGAAGAAGAAGAAGAACAGGAAGAAGAGGAGGAGGAAGAAGTAAAAGAAGACAAAGAATAAGAAGAGCAAGAGGAGGAGGAGGAGGAAGAAGAAGAAGAAGAGGAAGATGAGGAAGAAAAGGAAGAGGAATAAGAAAAGGACAAGATAGAAGAGAATGGAAAAGAGAAAGAACAAGAAGAGAAAGACGAAGAAGATGATGAAGAAGAAGAAGACATTTTATAGAGTATTGGGCGACGTCCTATAGATTGGTAATTAGGTATTATGGATTGGGGATAATGTGTTAGGAGGGAAGGATTTGAATTTTTCGATTAGGGATTAAGGATAAAGGATTAGGGTTTAGGGATTCGGGATTTGGGATTAAGAATTAAGAATAAGTCTTAGGGTTTTGAGATTAGGGATTAGGGATTTGGTAATAGGGATTTGAGAAAAAAAATTAGGAATTAGGTATTAGGGATTAAGGATTAGAAATAAGTGATTAAAAGGTTAAGGTTTTTGTGTTAAGTATTAGAGAATAAGGATTAAGGTTTTGGAATTATTTAATAGGGATTAGAGATTAGAGACTTTGGATTGGGAATTCAAGACAAGGATTGGAGATTAGAGATTAGGGATTATGGATTAAAGAATAGGGATTACTAATTTGAGGTTATGGATTAGGTATTAAAGATTAAGGATTTGGAAATAAGGATCAAGTATTAGGGAGAAAGAAGAAGGAGAAGGATAAGAGCAAGAAGAAGACGAAGAAAAAGAAGGTGAAGTAGTAATAGTACAAGAAGAAGAGGATGAAGAAGAAAGGAAAGATGAAGAGGAAAAAGAAGTAGAAGTAGAAGAAGAAGAAGAAAATGAGAAGTAGAAAAAGAAGAAGAAGAAGAAGAAGAACAAAAAGAAGAAGGAGAAGAAGAAGAAGATGAAGAAGAAGATGAAGAAGAAGAAATAGAAGAAGAAGAAAAAGAAAAAGAAGAAGGAGAAGAAGGAGAAGAAGAAGAAGAAATAGTTGAAAAATAAATAAAAGAGGAAAAAGAATAAGAAAAAGAAGGAGAAAGAAGATTTGGAAGAAGAAGAAGTTGATGAAGAAAAAGAAAAACAAGTAGAGAAAGAAGAAGAGGAAGAAGAACGAAAAGAAGAAGAAGAATAAGAAGAAGAGAAAAAAAGAAGAAAAGGAAGAAGTCAAATACGTAGAATAATAACAATAATAATAATAATAATAATAATAATAATAATAATAATAAAAGGAAGAAGAAGAAGAAGAAGAAGAAGAGGATGAAGACGAAGAAGATGAGGAAGTAAAATACGAAGAAGAAGAATAAGATCAAGATGAGGAAGAATAAGAAAAAGAACAAGTAGAATGACGAAGAAAGAAGAAGGATGGAAGAAGTGAGAAGAAGTAAGAAAGATGGCGAAGGAAGAAAGAAGAAGGAAGAAGGAATAAGGAAAAGAAAGAAAGAAGAAGGAAGAAATAAGAAAGAAGGTGTAAGGAAGATGGAAGATAGAAGAAGGAAGAAGATGATGAAGAAGAAGAAGAACAAGAAGGAGAACAAGAAGAGGAAGAGAAAGAGGAAGAGGTAGGAGAAGACGAAGACGAAGGGGAAGAAGTAAGAGAAATGGAAGAAGAAGAAGAAGAGGAGGAAGAGGAAGAAGAGGAAGATGAAGAAGAAGAAGATGATGAGGAAGAAGAACAAGAAGAAGATGAAGAAGAAAAAAAATGAAGAAGAAGAAGTAAAAGAGGAATGAGAAGAAGTTGATGAAGAAGAAGAAGAAGAAGTGGAAAAAAGAGGATAAGGAAGAAGAAGAAGAAGAAGAAGAAAGGAAGTAGAAAAGACGAAGAAGAAGAAGAAGAAGAGGAAGAAAAGGAAAAAGAAGAAGAAGAAGAAGAAGAAGAAGAGGAAGAAGAAGAAGAAGAAGAAGTTGAAGAAGATGAAGAAGTAGAAGAAGTGAGGAAGAAGAACAAGAAGAAGATGAAGAAGAAGAACAAGAAGAAGAAGAAGAATAAGAAAAAGTAGTAGAAGAAGAAGAATGAGAATTAGAAGAGGAGGAAGAAATAGATGAAGAAGAAAAAAAAGAGGACCAAGAAAAAGATGAAGCAGAGGCAGAAGAAGAAGAAGAAGAAGAAGAAGAAGAAGAAGAGTAATAAAGGGAAGAATAAGTAGTAGAGAACTAGAAGGAGAAGAAGAAGAAGAAGAAGAAGGAGAAGCAAAAGAAGAAGAAGAAGAAGAATAAGAAGAGGAAGAAGAGGAAGAAAAGGAAGAAAAGGAAGAAAAAGAAAAGGTAGTAGTAGTAGTAGTTGTAGTAGAAGAAGAAGAAGAATGGAAAGAGGAAGAGAAGAAGAAGAAGAAAAAGAAGAAGAGAAGAAAGAGAAGATGATGAAGAAGAAGAAGAAGAAAAAGAAGAAGAAAAAAATAAAGAAGAGGAATAGCAAGAAGAAGAAAAAATGGGAAAGAAGAAGGACAAGAAGAAAAAGAAAGAAGAGGAAAGTGGAAAGAAAAAAGAAGGAAGAGAGTAGATGGAAGAAGGAAGAAGGAAGAAGGAAGAAGATGAAGAGGTAAAAGAAGAAGATGAAGGAAAGGAAGAGGCAGAGGAGGTATAAGAAGATAAGGGGAAGGGGAAGAAGAAGAAGAAGAGGATGAAGACGATAATGAAGAAGAAGAAGAAGAATGTGATGAAGAAGAAGAAGAAGAACAAAATGATGAAGAAGAAGAAGAAGAAGTGAAAGAGAAAGAAGAGGAATAAGAAGAAGAAGAAGTAAAAGAAGAAGAAGAAGTGGAAGAAGAAGAGGTGGAGGAGGATGAGGAAAAATAATAATAATAAGAAGAAGAGAAGAAGAAGGAGAAGATGACAAAGAAAATGAAGAAGAGGAAGGTTATGATTAAGAGGAAACTAAAGAAGAAGAAGAAGACGATGATGAAATCAAAGAAGTAGAAGAAGAGATGAAAAAGAAGAAGAACAAGAAGAGATGAAGAAGAAGAAGAGGAAGAAGAACAAGAAAAAGAAAAAGAAGTAGTAGAAGAAGATGAAAAAGAAGAAGAAGAAGAAAAAGAAGAAGAAGAAGTAGAGAAGGAGGAGGAGGAAGAAGAAGAAGAGCAAGAATAAGAAAAAGAAGAAGAAGAAGAAGAAGTGTAAAATGAAGAACAGGAAGGGGAAGAAGTAGAAGAAGAAGAAGAAGAAGTGGAAGAAGATGAAGAAGAAGGGAAGAAGAAGAAGAAGAAGAAGAAGTGGAAGATGAAGAATAAGAAGGACTGGTAGTAGAAGAAGAAGAAGAGAAGGAAGAAGTAGACAAGGATAAAAAGAAGGAAGAAGAAGAATAAGAATGGGAAGAGGAGTAGATGGGCAATTAAAGATTAAGAGGTAGCAATTAGGGCTTAAGTATTAGGAAGAAAGAAGAAGAAAAAGACGATGAAGTAGGGGAAGATGAAGAGGAAAAAGAAGAAGAAGAAGAAGAAAATGATGATGTTGATGAAGAAGAACAAGAAGGGAAGAAGTCAAAAAGAAGAACAAGAATAAAAAGAAGAAGAAGGAGAAGAAGAAGAAGAAGAAGAAAAAGAAGAGGAAGAAGGAAAAGAAGAAGAAGAAGGAGAAGAAGGAGAAGAAGGAGACGAAGATGATGAAGTAGTAGAAGAAGAAATAGAAGAGGAAGAAGAATAAGAACAAGAAGGAGAAGATGAAGAAGAAGAAAAATGAAATAAAAGTAGAGGAAGAAGAAGACGAAGAAGAACAGGAAGAAGAAGAAGATGAAGAAGAAGAGGAAGAAGAAGAAGAGGAATAAGTAGAAGTTGTGGAATAATAATAATAATAATAATAAGTGGAAAAAGAAGAAGAAGAAAAATAATAAGAATAAGAAGAAGAAGAAGAAGAAAAGGAACAAAACGAAGAAGCTTAGGAAGTAGAAGAGAAAGAAGTAGAAGAAGCTTAGGAAGTAGAAGAGAAAGATGAAGTAGAAGAGGAAGATGAGGAAGATGAAGAAAAAGAAGAACAAGTAAAAAGAAGAACAAGTAAAAAGAAGAAGGTAGAACAAAGAAGAAAGAAGAATGAAGAAAGAAGAAGCAAGAAAGAAGATGGGTAAAGAAAGAAAGAAGGAAGAAGGAAGAAGGAAAAAGAAATAGGAAGGAAGAAATAAGAAGGAGGAAGTAATAAGACGATGGAAGATTGAAGAAGGAAGAAGATGAAGAAGAAGAAGAAGAAGAAGAAGAAGAAGAGGAAGAGGAAAAGGAAGAGGAAGATAAGGAGGAAGAGGTAGAAGAAGATGAAGAGGAAGGGGAAGAAGAAGGAGAAACGAAAGAAGAAGAAGAAGATAAAGAAGAAGAGGAAAAAGAACAACAAGAAGAAGAAAATGATGAAGAAGAACAATAAGAAGAAGAAGATGAGGAAGAAGTACAAGAATAAGAAGAAGAAGAAAAAGAAAAAGAAGAAGTAGTAGAAGAAAATTAAGAAGAAGTTGATGAAGAAGAAGAAGAAGTGGGAAAAAAAGTCAAGGTAGAAGAAGAAGAAGAAGAAAAGAAGAGGAAGTGGAAGAACACAAAGAAGAAGAAGAAGAAGAAGAAGAAGAAGAAGAAGAGGAAGAAGAGGAAACAAAAGAAGAAGAAGAAGAAGAAGAAAAAGAGGAGGAGGAAGAAGAAGAAGAAGAGAAGAGGAAGTAGAAGAAGACAAAGAAGAAGAAGAAGAAGAAGTAGAAGAAGAAGACTAGAAGTGGAAATTGAAGAAGAAGATGAAGAAGAAGAAGGGGAAGAAGAAGTAGAAGAAGAACAAGATGAAGAACTGGAAGAAGAGACGAAGAAGAAGAAGAAGAAGAAGACGAAGAAGAAGAAGAAAAAGTAGAAGAAGGAGAGGAACCAGAAGAAGAAGAAGAAGACAAAGTGGAAGAAAAAGAAAATGGAGAAGAAGAAAGAGAATAAGAAGAAGAAGAAGAAGAAGCAGAAGAAGGAGAAGCAGAAGAAGACGAAGAAGAAGAATCGGAAGAGAAAGTAGAAGAAGAAGAATAAGAAAAAGAGGAAGAAGAGAAGAAGGAGAAGATGATGAAGAAGAAGAAGATGAAGAAAAAGAAAAAGAAGAAAATGAAGAAGAGGAACAAGAAGAACATGAAGAAGAAGAAGAAGAAGAAAAAGAAGAAGATGAAGAAGAAGAAATAGAAAGAAGAAGAAAGAGGAAAGAAAAAAGAAAGAAGAGAGAAAATGGAAGAAGGAAGAAGGAAGAAGATGAAGAAGTAGAAGAAGAAGAAGAAGAAGTCGAGAAGATAAGGGGAAGGAGAAGAAGAAGAAGATGAGGATGAAGACGATGAAGAAAAAGAAGAAGAAGAAGATGATGATGATGAGGAAGAAGAAGCAGGACAAAATGAAGAAGAAGAAGAAGAAGATGATGATGATGAGGAAGAAGAAGGACAAAATGATGATGATTAAGAAGAAGAAGAATAAAATGAAGAAGAAGAAGAAGAAGAGGAAAGGAAGAGGAAGAAGAGGAACAAGAAGAAGAAGAATAAGAAGAAGTAGAAGAAGAAGATGCGGAGGAGGAAGAGGAAAAAGAAGAAGAAGAAGAAGAAGAAGAAGAAGAAGAGAAGTAGATGACAGAGAATATGATGATGAAGAAGATGATGATGAAGAGGAAACCGAAGAAGAAGAAAATGAAAAAGAGATCAAAGAAGTAGAAGAAGAGAAGAAGAAGAAGAAGAAGAAGAAGAAGAAGAAAAAGACGAATAATAAGTAGAAGAAGAAGAAGAAAAAGATGAAGAAGAAAAAGAAGAAGAAGAAGAAAAACAAGAACATAAAGAAGAAGAAGAAGTTTAAAATCAAGAATTGGAAGGAGAAGGGGCAGAAGAAGAAGTGGAGGAAGAAGAAGAAGAAGAAGAAGAAAGGAAGAAGAAGAAGAAAAAGAAGAAGTGTTGAATGAAAAATAAGAAGGACTGGTAGAAGAAGAAGAAGAGGAAGAAGTAGAAGAGGGGGAAGAAGAGGAGGAGGCAGAAGAAAAAGAAGAAGAAGAATAAGAAGAGAAAGAGGAGCAGGAAGAGGAAGAAGAGAAAGTAGAAGAAGAGGAAGAGGAAGATGACAAAGATTAGGAAGATGAAGAAGAAGTGGACAAGGAAGAAGTAAAGAAAGAAGAGAAAGAAAGAGAAGAGGAAGAATAAGAAGGATAGGAGGACAGATTAGAGTTGTGGGTGATGGCTTAAAGATTAAGAATTAGATATTAGGGATTAGAGATTATGTGTTATGGCGAGAGGGATTTGGATTTATGGATAAGGGATTAAGGATTATGGATTAGGGTTTATGGATTAAAGATTTGGGGTTAAGAATTAGAAATTAGGGTTAGGGTTTAAGGATTAGGGATAAGGTAATAGGGATTTGGGAATAAAGATTTGAAATAAGGTAATAAGGATTAGATTAGTGATTATGGATTAGGGAATGGAAATAAGGGATTTAGGAATTAAGGATTATGTACTAAGTATTAGGATTATGGATTAAGGTTTTGGGATTATG
>JAIUJO010000421.1:0-287500 GCA_023846275.1 Vanilla planifolia | reverse complement strand
AAGAAGAAGAAGAAGGACAACAAAAAGAAGAAGAGCGAGAAGAAGAAGAAGAAGAAGGTTAAAAAGAAGAAGAAGATGAAGATGATGAGGAAGAAGAAGAAGAAGAAGAAGAAGAGGACGAAGTGGAAGAAGAGGAGGAAGAAGAAGAACTAGTGGTAGAAGAAGAAGAAAAAAAAGAAGAAGAATAGAAAGAAGAAAAGTGTGGGATTAGGTCTCAAAGATTAAGGATTAGGGATTAGTGATTATAGCTTAAGCACTAGGGATTAGGGACTAGTGATTGGGGATAATAGATTAAAAAAGAACAAGAAGAATAAAAATATGAATAAGAAAAAGAAGAAGAAGATGGAGAAAAAGAAGAAGTAAAAGAAGTAAAAGATGAGGAAGTAGAAGGAAAAGATGGAGAACAACGAGTAGTAGTAGTACCAATAAAAGAAGAAGTAGGAGAAGTAGAAAAGGAAGAAATAGAAGAAGAAGAAAGAGAATAAGAAGAAGAAGAAGGAGAAAAATGAGAAGAAGAAGAAAAAAAGAAGACAGAGGAGAAGATGAAAAAGAAGTAGAAGAAGACAAAGAAGAAGAAGAGGTCGAAGAAGAAGAATAAGAAGAAGAAAAGAAGAAGAAGAAGAAGAAGAAGAAGAAGGAGAAGAAGAAGGGGGAGGAGGAAAGAAGAAGAAGATGAAGAAGAAGAATATGAAGAAGTAGAAGAAGAAGAAGAAGAAAACAGGAAGAAGATGAAGAAGAAGAAGAAGAATAAAAAGGAGATGAAGAAGAAGAAGAGGAAGAAGAAGAAGATGAAGATATGTAGCTTTGTTTGAAAGACTCAACTTAGAAGTTTTTGAGGTTATTGTCTTCTTCTTTTTCTTTTTTATAATAATTTATAGTTGGTAATTATCATATAATGTTTCAAGTTCTTATAATGACTCATAATACATGGATAATTGTAGATTTAGTAGATTTAGTCCTTTTGCATTTAGTTGGATCATCATATATGATATACTATCATTAGAATTAGGAATAGCATAAGGATTTCAAAAAACATCTCAAAAGTCATAGCCTATTTTATGAACATAGGCTTTAAAAACATCTAAAAAAAGCATAGTGATTTCCTTGAAATAAAGGAGGACAATCTATAGTGGAAACAATAATAATTCTAGTAATTCACCACACACACAAGGAGAAAGCATTAGATCTTTTCTTAAAAATTTCTTTCTTTAATGCAGTTGACTCTAATAACAATTGAAGGAACAATTCAACCTATAAGAGAGAGGGTGAACTATGCCATTTAAATTCCTTAAAAAATACATTTTTCTAATCAATGAAAGTTTTTAAGCTAATGCTCAATAGTCCAATACTTTTAATAAAGCTCTTAGTTGCTTTAAAAATTGATTCAAATGGTTGGACCACAAACAACCTGCATCCATCTTTAATCCTAGACTAAGTTTACACACTAAATGAAAACAGTTTTTTACGACATGAAAGATAAATTACAATAACTTATAAGAACTTGATTAGCATTGATAAAAAATAACTTAAACTTACAACAATAAACCAACTACAACCATAACAAAACAACTCAAATGAGTTACAATAGCTAAAAAGCTTGAATCCTTTAAAACACATCTAACACAAAATATTAAAGATGTTTAGAATAGAGTTATCAATGCAAGTTAAAGAACAATGAACTAAAAGTAAATTGAGATCCATAAAGATTTTAGCTCTATAGCTTTAATTAAGTAAAGTTATAGAAAGTTAAGCTATAGGAAGTTGAAAAATATTTACAAGTGAATCTTCCACTTAGTCTATTCTGAATGCACTCCTGTTTATATCTTTTATTAGTCTATTGTTGATTAAAGTAAGCACAATGATTATAATTTGTTTTCTTGAAATGATTAAATTAATCATTATAGCCTCAGTTTGCATTTTTGTATGATTAAGAGATCATACCAAGGTGATAAATAAAGAGAATTAATTTTACTTATTAAAACTTATTGTATGATTATGATCAAATACATTGTATTATATAATTGTCACTCAACAAACATTGTTAAGGGTTTTATAAACATCATATAAGATAAAGATCATATAAGTACGATACAATTATATTAGTAGATTTTTCAAGTGATTTAGAGATCATACACATCTAATAATAGAATTGTTAAGTTTTGTGTTGCTTTAGGATTTTTTCTTATATGATATATAATAGTATCAATATAAAGTTTTGAATGTTAGACTTAGGCTTTAACTTGTTATAGATTCTATGTACGTGTATAGTAATTTTATCGTATAAGTATGAACATGCAATAACTATATTACTTGATTTATTGTTGTTTAGTCATACTTATATGATACTAGGGTTGTATATGTATGGTCCAATTACAATTTATTCATGACATTGGTTGCAAGAAAGAAATATGATCATATAATTATGAAAATTGGTTTTGTATATATATCATATATGCAAAGTTTTAACACTCTAAATACAATTAATAATCATAAATGTGTGATGCTAGGCATGACAAAACTTAAGATTCTCAGATTTAATGTAAATTAATTATAGCATATATATGATGATCACATCATACAGATAAAATATCTTCACAATTTTGAATTATACTAAGAATGTAAGACAAAATGTAAATAATGCAAGTACAATATCAATTATCATAGTATACAATCATAACATAGTGAAGAATAATGCTTTGTTTTAACTTAATTTCTTTAACCTTAAGGTATGATTTGAATCTCAAATATTCTATATCAAATGAGTGTATGCTTTAGTACTAACCATGACTAAACTAACTAGAAGAATAATAATTTAACCCAGATGCATAAAGGAAAAGTCTAACTATAAGTGTTATTGATGCATAAAGGAAAATTTTAATAATTCTAAGTTGACAATGTATAAATGAGTAAGCTTAATATGATTTAGGCAAGCCATTTGAATCTTGTCCACTTGGCTCAAGTTAGTAGGTTGAGCTAAGTTTTGAGCAAAGGTTACCAAACACCAATCCACTCCAAAATGTGTCCCTTTCTTTTTCACTATCGTTCACTTCCTTCACTAACAATCACTATCAGTTTTCATCAATTAAAACAACCATTACAAAAAATAAACTTAATTTTGTGATTATTAAACTCATAGAATCAATATTCAATTTAAATTTGAATTCAATGAAATTTGCATCATAAGATTTTTAATAATGTATTACTTTATAACTTATATTCACATCTTTTTTTAGGCCATATATCACCTTTTTCTAAAGATCTATAATTTTTTTAAAAATAAATAAGTTTTTAAAAATTAAAAAATTATTCAAAACTCCAAATAAATAACTATAAAATCAATTTGTTTATATTTTAAAAGGTAGCAATACTACAATTTTAAGATCTTAAATTAATCCTAAGATCATAATTTTTTGTTATTTTAAATAGTCATTAATTTAAAATCCTCAAAATAATTATTTAAATATCTTCAACTTTGGGATGATACAATAACTTTCAAATAATCATGAATTTTTAGCATCCACTTCCTTCACTGTTTATTTTAATGAGGTAGTACGGATATAATTTATCATATATTTATGATAAGTTATCTTGATAACCTAATTAAGCTCTAAAAAATTTCAAGTAGTTTTCTTATTTAAATTATGGATAAATATTCCATTAATTGATTAACCAAAGGTTTATCATGTTTGCTAAACTATTTTGGGGACTTTTGTTCATAGAGTTAAGAGACAAGAAAATTTTAGTTTAGCAAATTGATTTTATATCTCGTGTGTTACTTGGGAATGAAATCCTTTGGTAGGGTTTTATGCAAAATCATGCCTTTCATTATGCTTTACAAGTTCACATACACAATTTTGAATCCATATTTCAAAAATAAATATCACAACTTGTCATTATAAATTTATTTAGGAGGAGATTTTTTTATATTTTCTCTGTAACATTCAACACCTTCATCCTTTAAAGCTTTCATTAGCAAATCTATGTAATATAGAGTTGACCTCTTACAAAAACTTATCAAATGTATATTGATCAACTAATATAGAGTTGACCTCTTTACTGATTTTTCTTAGTTTTGTTGATTATAATAACTGATATATGTGTTCTTGTTTGAAGGGAGAGGAAGAACTAAGGGCGAGGAGGTCACTTGTTGTATTGTGTGATCTTCATCGACGAAAAGTATGGTTTTATGATCGAATTGCTAATGCCATTTGCAATGCATGCTTTCACAGTTCTTGAAGGTTGATATTTTCCTTATCTCTGCAATTGGTTAAGTCCCATTAGTTATCTTATTGTGCCTTTTTTATTGCTTCAAATCTATGTAACATTTACTAAATACAAGGACCGTGCAATTTAAAAAATCTTTATTAGAATAACCACAAAAGTTTATATGAACATATGAATACACCTATTTGGTTGTCTATTCTAATTATATGAAACACAAAGTAAACAATTTTAATGTAACCTACTTATAAATTTTTTTTAAATGGTTACAATTTATATGTGACTAGAACTATGCAATATGTGAAGAGAGAACTATGAATACACACAATTAAGGTTACACATTTACAAAATGTGGGAGTGAGGTAGAATGAGAAAGGTATAATAATAAGAGCAGAGTAGAGGAAATGAAAGCAAGATGAGAGATAATAGGTCTAAAGAGAACACAATAAAGGGATATAGAGAAGATGAGAGTGTGGAAGTAAGGAAGATAAAAAGATGAAAGTAGGAACTATGTCAAGAGAGAGAAATTAAAGAGAGATAGAAATGATGGAGAGAAAAAAGCTAAAACTTCAACATAGATGAGATAGAAATTTACAGATAAAATGAAGAAGAGAAAGAGAGAGAGAGAGTGGAAAGGAAAATGATGGCAAGTATTTAGTGGAGTGAGAAAGAAAATATGGAAAGGAGTTTGAAAGAAAAAGTAATGGAGAGAAAATTGAAACTAGGAAAAGCAATGGAGTGCGATATAAAGAGGTAAAGAAATTAGAGTGAAATGGTGAGGAAAAGATGACATAAAATATTTTTAGTTAATTAGAAAAAGAGAATGTTGAGCGAGAGGCTATAAATAATATTTAAAAGATAATTTTTGTGATAAAGAGTTCATTATAGTGTAAGAGAGTAAGATAGAACAAAAATGTTATAAGGATATAGTAGAGGAGAGTGAAAATGAAATAGAGGAAAGACAACAAGAGAGAGCTTGATGGAGAAATGTTGACTAAGAAAGGGATAATCATGGAGTATTAGATAAGGAATATTTGAAGGGGAAGCATCAATTTATAAAATTAGATGGTGGTGTAATAATATGGAGAGAAGATAATAGTGAGTTAGTTGAGATAGAACTTGTAAGAGTCTCGAACACAAAGAAATGGAGGAGAGAGCAAGGTAAAAGAGAGAGTACTAAAGAGTATTATAAATAGAAAATAAAAAGAATAACATGATGCAAAGTTAAGATAGTTGAAGAGTTTGATTTAAATAAGAAAAAGAATAAGTTAGATATAAAGAGAAGATAACATAAGAGAGGGAAAAGGAAAGAGATATAAAAGGGTTAGTAGAGTGAGTCACAGAGAAGAAGAAGGAAAACCAATTAAGAAGAAGAAAATTTTAAAGGAGCATTGAAGGGAGAAAGAGAGAGGAAATAGATTAGAGTAGTTTGGAGATGGATGAAAGAAGAGGAGAGGGAGCATGATAGAAGGGAAGTGAAACAAGAAAAATAGACCAAGCGAGATGTAGAGTGGAAGAGAGAGAATTATGAAACAAGAGAAAAATGGTGAGAGGTTGAATGATAGTGGAATTGAGAAAAAGTTAAGAAGATATTCCATATGGGAAAGAAGGTATTTAGAGATGTAGACGTTATGTGATTTTGAAGGTATAAGAAAGAGAGGCAAGGCCATAGATGAGTGGTGAGAAAATGGGATAGAGCAATATGTAGATGTGGTAGAAGATAAGGAGTTGTAGATGTGAGATATAAAATAGAAAGTAGATAGAGAGAATAAAAAAGGCAAGATAGAGTGGTGAAGGGAGAGAGTGCGAGAGAGAAAAGACATTGAGAGATAGTTTGACAATAAGAGAGAAATAAATAAAGAAAATAGATGGAGATTAAGAGATAAAAAATAGATAAGTTAGGAGATAGAGGATATGGAGAGCACATCAGAGATATAAGAGAAGAGGAAGGAGAGAAATTGAGGTCAAAAGATAGGAAATAGAGGAGCAATAATAGGATAATTAGACAGAAGAGAATAGAAGAGAGAAGAGAGCGACAATGTGATGAAAGAAATTATTTGTGAGGTAAAGGAATGATGGATATAGAAGAAAAGAAATGGGAGCAAGAGATAGTAAGAATAGAATTGATGATGTGAAAGGGAGAAGCAATGAGGGTAGAAACTGATTGAGAATATATGGAGGTAATGGAATGACAAAGAATTATTGAATGAAAAGGAGGTTGAGATAACATAAAAAGAGGTGAGGTTGGGGAGAGTGAAGAGTCAACAAGAGGAAGAAAGTCAAAGTCAAAGAGTTGGACTAATACATAGAGACCAAAGAGGTAAAGAGGTTAATAAATATAGAGGGAGAAGAAAAGTGCAATACATAAAACGAAAGGTCGAGATAATTAGTGCAACATGTAAACATAAAAAAATTTAACAAGTGAAGAAGTATAAGTGGAGAGATTGAAAGAAAATAAAGAATAATGTAAAAAGAGAGAAGTCCTTGAAATAAGAGTGATAATATAAAGCAAAGGTAAATACTATGACAAAGAATGCAATATAGAGGGACCAGATACACTAAGATAAAAGGAAATGGAGCAAAAATGAGGAATAGACAAAGAAATATCAAGTCAAAGGGAAATAGAGAGAGAAAAGGGGTGTTAAAATAGAGAAAATAAAGAGAGGGAAATAAGTGAGACAAAAGAGATACATGAAAAGTTTGATAAAATTGGTTTTTATAAAAATAGATTGACAAAAAAAGAGAGATGCAGAGTGCAAGAACAAATGAAAGAGAAGAGAGAGAAAAGGAATATAATGTTGTAAACAACAAATAGAAAAAATTTAGACTAGAAGATAGATGAAGAATATAAAGAGATAAAAATAGAAAAAGAAAGGACAAAATCCACAAGGAATAGTAATAGGGAAGAAAACAAAAAATGGGAAAATGTGGCAGTTAAGAATGTGAGCATTAGTTCAATGAAATAAAATGAAAGGGAAATTATAAGACTTTGGAGATTGAATGTTAAGAAAGGAAGAAAGAATTAGAATTGGAGAGTTCCTTAGAGAGATTAAGAAGGATGAGCAGGACAAAAAGAAGAGTGATAAGAGATAGAGGGGGAAAGGAAATGGAGATAATGATGTGTGCGATAAAAGGGATGGAGGGAGAATTAGAGGCTAAGATTAAAAGCGACAGAGATAGACTATGAGAGACAAAAGTGAACAAAATAGAGATATAGATGACTCATGAAGAGAGAAATAAAGAATTCATATGTAAGAATAAAAGTAAATTTTATAAGGAAAAAACATAATAAATGAAAAATATGGAGTGAAGTGTGAAATGTGAGAGAGCAACAGACAAAAGTGTGAGTGGCATGAATTATATACCATTAAGAGAAAAGATAGATGGGTTAAGAGAAATGTGAAAAGAAAAAAATACAAAAAGGTATTGTAGATCAAATAAGTCATAAAGAGTAGAGATAGGTAACTATAGTATGGCATCCATAAAGTAAATGATAAAAACAATTGGAAGGAAGGAGAAAGATTCCAAAAGAGAGAGAAGGTGGAGAGAAACAGTAAGCGGTTGGAATGGAGAGAAGGAAGAGGAAAATAAGACTAAGTGAAGGAGAAGAAAATAATGAGCCATAGAGAGAGAAAGAAAGATAGAAAAGATAAATAATTGTAAGAAGAGAAAGATAGTTATGTTTTGTAGATAAGAGAGAAGGTTGATAGAATGTAAATGGTGTGAGTGAGACCAAAGGGGAGATCAACTTAAGATAGTGTTTAGTGAGTACAGGGATAACTGAATATGATGGACTGATAAAAAATATTGACAATAAAGTCATAGTTTGATAGACAAGGAAAAAATAGAAAATGTTGCACAAATAATGAATCTAGTGAGAAAATTCACAAGGTAACAAAGAAAAGTGAAAATGTGAGGAGTGAGATGGGTGTGAAAATAGTGAGAAAAAAAGAAAAGAGATTAACAAAAAGAATGAGAAAAGATAGATTTGAGAGAGAGTTGTGAGAGATGTAGTGAAAAGTTACATAAAGAAATACCACTAAAAAAAGACATAGGTTGTGATAATGAGATAAAAAAGAGAGATATAACGGATAGAAAAATGGCACACTTAGGAAGTTCACATAAAAGACATAGAGACTAAGTGAATGATATGTAACTTATGAGGCAATAGAAAGAAAAATGGAGGTGAGAGATTTATGAGCCATAGAGAAAAAGTGACTCATTGATGAACATTTTTTAGAGAGAGAAGGAAGATAATGAGGTAAATAGATATTATGATTAAAAGAGAGATAAAATGGAATAAAGAGAAATGCAAAGAAATAGTTTTAAAAGAGACACTAATTGAATGATAAAGAGGACTAGAATTGAGAAAGAAGCAGTAGAAAAAAGAATAGCTTAAGAAGGAGGATCAAGAAAACAAGAGACAATTTTAGGAAAAAGTTGATAGAGGCTATGATAAAAGACATGGAGAGAAGAACAAATATTTTGTGATAGAGATGATATGAATAAAAGGACATAGATGGAGGGAGAAAGAGAGAATAATATTGAAGAGAGATAAATCAAGAAAAAGAAGAATTAGTTATTAATACAATGACACTATTCATTAAAATTATTCATGAATGGTACAATGAAATTATTTGTAATAAGAATAACTATTATATCAACTTCTCTTAATAAATGTTGTAATTATTAATTACCATTATAGCCCTTTAGAATAATTTTTTAAATTCTAATATGTTAAGATTAATCCTAATTAATTGTTTTTATTATTTAAAAATATGTTATTTAAATTATAATTAGCAATTAACAAATAAAGTAATATTTATTAGCATAACTAATTTTAAAATTTAATATTGTTTTGGTTCTTAAATAAGTTTTACTTATTTAAATAGCTAATTCTTGATTATTATATTTCTTATCAATAAAAATTAATCATTTTGAATAAATGCCAAAGAATTAGACATAAAAGCTACTATTATTGATAGTGTTGACCATATCTAATAAAAAATGCTCTAACAATCATTTAGGTATAAAAACTTATTCTCAAGTGAATTATTACTGTAAGTAAATTTTAATATTTTCTATTATTATTGCTATTATTATGCTTAAACTTAAAATTTTCCTAAGAAAAAAAAGTATAAATATGAAAATAAAAAAATAATAGCTTTATTTGTAATCTTCTAATTTAATATTTAAATTATAAAATTTATCTAATAATAATAGTAAAAAGGAAACTAAAAAATGAAATTTATTAATTATTGAATTCTAATGAAAATAGATAAATAAATTTATTCTAAACTTACCCAAAAAATAATAAAAAATCAATTTTTTCACATGTTTCCCAAATTTAGAAAAAAATATTATAATACAATAAAAACAAAATGAGTAACAACTAATTATAAAAACGAGATTAAAAAGGAAAGCTTAAATTAATAATTTATTATAAATTTTTTAGCAATTAAAAAATAAGAATATATTCTAATTCAATAAAATAATTTTTTAATTATAATTATTATAAAAATGATTAATATCGTTTTTCAAAAAATGTGGTAAAAAGTAATAATAATTTTCTTTTTCCCTTTTAGTTTCTACGTATTCTTAAAAATAATAATGTAATTAAGAAATTGAAATGTGGAAGGTGTATTATAAAAAGATGCTTAACAAGAAGAAGAATAAGAAAACATAGAACAAGATAACTAACTAGAAGAACAGAATAATAAAATAAAAAAATAGAATAAAAGAAGAATATAAGAAATGAAAAAAAAACTAAGTATGAAATATTTCAAGGATAAATAAGATAATAAAAGTAGTTAAAGAAACAAATGAGGTGGAAGAAGACCAAAAATATTTAATGGAAGATGTGAAAAAATATCCATTATTATTAAGAATAAATATAATGTTTTAAATTATTAATAATACTATTTTTATTATCATAATATTTTTTATTATTGTTCGCTAATTTTTAATTTTTTTTAAAATCTATAATATAATATTTATATTGCAATTATTGTTGTATTATAATAAAAATAAAGTATTTATTACTTTTAAAAAATATAAACACAATTAATATAAATTTTTTTTTGTATTTATTGCGAAACATTAATTTTTTAATAAAAGTTTATAAATAAAGATGTTGTATTAAATTTCATTTTTTTATTACAATTGTAATAACAATATATATTTTTAATATAACATAATTATTTTATTTGAAATAAATTTGTTATGTATATTTTAATTTATAATTAATATTTATTGAAATTGTAAATATAATTTGTAACAATACTACTCATGAACTACAAGTGATTTTGGTAATTTTTAATAATTTTTTAAAAAACTATAAATTTTAATAGAATAATATTTAATAATTTTAACGCTTTAGTTAACAACTTTTTAATTTATTTACACTATTTTTTTATTGTGATTCATATCATTTTTTTGATTCTATAGTAAATTGTCTTAAGAAATAGGATATTTATTGTAGACTTATAATGAATGATAGAAAAAGTGGAAGAGAGAAAGGGAGAAAAAAGAATAGTGGGAGAGGTGAGAAAAAAGTAAAAATAAAGTATATCTAGATAAAAAAAATAGTGAATAGTAAGGGAAAGAGGAAAATGTTAGTAAGTGATAGATAATAAAAGAGAGAATATATTCTAGAGTGATATAGAGCTAAAAGGAAGAGGAAGATAGAAGAGATTGATGTATGAAGAGTTGAGTAAAAAGGATAGAAAAAATATAAGAGTGAAGAGAGAAAAGTGAGTGATGGAGTGAGGTAGAAGAAGAAAGAGATAATAATTTAGATAGAGAGTAAAGGAAAGGAGTAGGAAGGGCCATCAATCGATAGAATAAGAAGGTGGAATGATATGGAATTGATTAGGGAAGAGGGAGAAATTTGTGAGAGAATAGGTTTAAATAAAGAAAGAAAACGATATATGGAGATGAAGACAATATGGATGTGCGAAAAATTAAGAAAAGAGAGTAGGTTGTGTATTAAAAAGAGAAATTAAAGAGAAATTAGAAAGATAGAGAGAAAAAATAACAAAAAATTTAATATAGCTATGATATAAACTGAGGGAAATATATTGAAACGAGAAAGAGAAATAGGGGAAAGAAAAGTGATTGGAAAGATTTAGTGGAGAGAGAGAGAGGGAAAAACAGAAGTTTAAGAGAACAAAATTATGGAGAAAAAATCGACTAAGAAAGAATGCGTTGAGAGAAGAATAATGAGGGACAACATGATTAGAGAAAAGTGAAACTAAGAAAAGTGATAGAGTGTGATATGGAGGGGTAAAGAAAGTAAATTGAAATAGAAAAAGGTGAGAGAGAGATTGACAAAAATATTTTTTGTTAAATAGAAATAAAAAATGTTATTAGAGAAGTGATGAAAAATAGTGAAGGTAATTTTCTTGTGTGACTACATGATAAAGTGAGAGGAAAAAGTGATAAAGAAAGATAGAAGAGATTATTATATGGATGTAGGAGTTCATGGGAGAGAAAAAGAAATAAAAGATCAAAGATAAAGAGAAAGAAACTAGGGAAGAAAGGTTGAGCAAGGAAGAGTTAATTATAGACTATTAGAGATCGAATAAGTTTGAGATGACACGTGGTCTTATAAAATTAATTGAAGTGATTCTATGGAGATAAAAGAAGATAGAGGGAGTTCAGATAGAATAATTTGGATGACCTAGAAATAAAGAAATAGTAAAGGAGAGAGTTTGGGAGAGAGTAAGATAAAAAAGAGTAGTAAAGAAAGTATTATAAAAAAAATATAATAAGAGAAAAAAATGATGGAAAGTTGACATAAATAAAGAGTTTTTTTAAACGAGACAAAAATGAGTTAGATATAAAGAGAAGATAGAGTAAAGAGAGTGGAAGGAGATTTGAGAAATTTAAAGATGGAATGAAGAAGAGGAAAGAGAGTGAGCATTATAGAAGAGAAGTGGAAAAAAAACCGAGACAAAGAGAGTAAAAAAGGAAGTTAAAGAAGTGTGAAATAGAGAAAGTAAGAGAGAAGTAGACTAATAGTGAAATAGAGAGAAAAGTTAAGAAGAGAATCCTTATGGGAAAGAAAGCATTTAGAGATGAGACATGAATAGTTTGTGAAGGTATAACAAAGAGAGAAAAAGTGATTGATGAGTGATGAAAAAAGACACTAAGCTATATTGAGAAGAGATAACAGATCAGTAGATGGAGATGTTGGATATAAAATATAAAGTAAATAGAGAGACAAAAAAGCAAGATGGGGTGTTGGAAAGAGAGAGTGATGGAGATAAAGGACATTAAGGGATAGTTGGACTATAAGAGAGAAATAAATAAAGAAAATAAACGGAGATTGAGATACAAAAAAATAGAGATGTATCGAGATAAAGGCAATGGAGTGCACATCAGGGACATAAGAGAAGAGAAGAGGGAGGAGAGAAGTTATAATAAAAAGATACGAAATAGAAGAGCAATAGTAAGAGAAAAAGATAGAAGGGAGAGAGAAAGAGAGAAGAGAGTGACAAAGTGTTGATAAAAATTATTCAAAAGGTAGAATAATGGTGAATATAGAAAAGAAAAAAATTAAGCAATAGATAGTAAGAATAAGGTTTATTATATTAAAGAGAAAAGTAATGAAAGTATAAATTAATAGAGAATATAGGGGGATAAAAGAACAAGAAATAGTAAGTGAATCAAAAGGTGGTTAAGCTAATATAGAAAGGGAAGAGATCATGGAGTGTGCAGTGTCATGTTAAGAAAGAAAATCAAAGAATAAGAATTGCACTAATGCATAGTGTTCAGGGAGGTAAAGAGGTCAACAAATGCAGAGGAAGAAGTAAAGTGTAGTATATATAATAAAAGTTTGAAATAGAAATTAAAAAGACATGCAAACATAAAACATTTGATGAGTAAATTAATATAAGTAGAGACATAAAAAAGAAAATGAGGAATAAGGTAAAGAGAAAGAAGGCAAAGAAAGAAGAGTTATAATATAAAAAGATAAAAAAGACTATGATAAGGAACACAATAGAGAGGGGCTCAATACATTAATACAACGACATAATAAAGTCATAATGTGATTGAGAAGAAAAATTAGAGAGAATGGCAAAGATAATGAGTCTAGTGAGACAATGCACAAGCAACAATGACAAGTGAGGGAAGCGAGATTATGTGGAGAAAGATGGGCAAGAAAATTGAGAGGGAAAGGGAGATAAAGAAAACATATTAATGAAGAGAGAGAAAGAAAAGATAGATTTGTGAGAGAATTGTAAAGGAGGTAGCGCAATGTTACATAGAGAAGGTATAACTCAAAGAAGAGCAATAAGTTTTGATAACGATATAAAAAAGAGAGATGTAAGAATGGATAGAAAAATTGCATATATATGGAAGAAATACTACGTTTTGATATTTAACTTAAAAGTAGATAGAAAGAGAAAGGGAAGAGAGTTAGATCAATAACTCATAAACAGAAAGAAACACATTGACTGAGATTTTCATTTAGAAAGAAAAAGAGAAGAAAGATAAAGAGGTAGGCAAGCATTAAGATTAAAAGTGACGAAAAAAGGAAGTAAGAAAAATTCAAAGAAATAGTTTTAAAATAGGACACACTAATTTAATGACAAAGAGGACAAGAAGAGAAAAAAAAGTAATAAAAAAACAACTTATCAATGTGAAGTTGAAGAAAAAAAGAGAATTTTGGGAAAACATTGATTGAGACTAAGATAAAGAATGTGAATGTGAGAGTCACAAATAGTTTTTTTTTGAGAAAATGTTTTGGACAAAGGGATTTAGATAAATTGAGAAAGTGAGAATAATGTCAGAGAGAAGAACAAGAAAAATTAACTTTTTTCCTATGAAGCAAAATTTTTTTGTTCAAAAAATATAAAAAAAATAGTATCATTAATAGTAATTTTTAAAATGTTTTAAAAAGTATTGATTAATGTTATAATAGATAAATCTGTTTAATAAGAATAACTATTACATCAACTTTTTGTAATAAATGTATTAATTAATAATTATCATTATAGTCCTTTAAAATCATTTTGTAAATTGTAATTATGTTAAGATTAATTGTATTTAATTGTCCTTGCAATTTAAAAATGTGTCATTTAATTTACAATTTGTTATTAATCACTAAAGTAATTTTTGTTAGCATAAATAATTTTTAAATTTAATAATATTTTTTTTAGCTAACATAATATTTAATTATTTAAATATCTAATTGCCAATTATTATAAATATTATAAATAATAATTAATTATTTTGAATAAATGTTTAAGAAAATAAGGTAACAGCTTTTACTAATGGTATAGACCTTAACTAATAAAAATTTGTCTAACTAAAATTTAGGTATAAAAAGTTAGTCCCATGTGAATTATAATTTTAATATTTTAAGAAAATAAGTAATATTAAAAAATGAATATTTTCTATTATTATTATTATTATTATTACTACTATTATTATTATTGACATGAAGAATAGTAAGATAATGTTGGAAAAAATAATTAACTAAATGAAGAGAATAGTAAAAATAATAAATTTAGAATTAAAAAAATAAGAAATGAATAAAATTAAATATATTTCATTTGTAAAATAGCATAATAAAAGGAAGTTAGAGGAAATAAATGGAATGAAAGGAGACCAAAAAATAAAAAAATGAAGGAAAATTAATAGGAATAATTATAAATTTTAAAATTATTAATACTATTATTAATTGTTATCATAAAAATTTATAGGTGCCCATTAATATATTTTTAAAATTTATAATATATCACTTTTATTTTTATTTAATTTCTATATTACTAATATTTGCTATAGTAATTATTGTTTATAATAAAAGAATAATTAAAGTATGTCTCCCTTTAATTATTAAGAAAATGTAATTATTTTTTAAACATTTTTAAATAAAAGTACTTTAATAAATTTTGTTATGAATTATAATTACCATAAGAAATATTTTTTAATATAATGAAATTGTTTTACTTGAAATAGATTTACTTTACTTATTTTAAATAATAAATAGTATTTATTATAATAGTAAATGGAATTTTTAATTGCTCTTCTTGTTAATTAAAAGCAATTTTGTTTACTATTAATGGCTATAACGAAAATTCTAAATTTTAATAGAACAAAAATGAACAATTTATACAGTTTAGTTTACTATGTTTAATTTGTTTAACATATTATTCTAATTTTGAATCATATCATTTCTCAAAGTTTCTTTCCAAATTTTCTTAAGAAATAACATATTGAATGTATACATGCTATGAACAATAGAAAAAACATAAAGAGCGAAAGGGATAAAAAGGAAAGAAAGATGAGAGAAGTGAGAACAAAGGTAATAATAAAATATACCTAGATAAATAAAAATAAAAAGTTTGAAGATAAAAGTGGAAAATATTAGTGGCGTTAGATAATAAAAGAGACAAAAAGATGGATGGTTGTGATAGATAAAGAGTTTGATTTAAGAAAAAAATTTAGTTAGACATAATGAGAAGATAATCTGAGAAATGGGATAGAAAAATATATGAAAGAGTCAGTGGAGAGAGTAAGTGAAAAAAAGAAAGTGAGTTAAGAAGAAGAAAAGATTAAACGAAAATAGAAAAATGTAAGAGACTAAGAGGAAAGAGATCAGAGAAGCTTAGAAATAAAAGAAAGAAGAATGAGAGTGGGCATGATGGAAGGGAAGTGAACCTAATAAAAGAAACAAAAAGAGAAAAAGTGAGGAATAGAGTGCGAAATAGAGAAAGTAAGAGAGAGGTTGAGTGATAATGAAATAGATAAAAAGTTAGGAGGAGATTTCTTATAAGAAACAAGGCATTTGGAGATGCAGACCTGAAGAGATTGTGATGTAATAAGAAAGAAAGGAAAAGTGATAAATAAGTCATGGAAAAATGAGCTAAAGCAAACAAAGTAGAGATTGAAGATTTGGAGTTTGAGATGTGAGATTAGTAAGAGAAAGTAGATAGAGAGATAGTCTAAACGTTATGATAGAGTGGTGAACCTAAAGAGTATGAAAGAGAAGAGACAATGAGAGGTACTTAGGCAATAATGTAGAAATAAATAAACAACATAGATGGAAATTGAGTGACAAAATATTGAAAGGGATATGCGTAATGAGGAGAACATCAAATATATAAGGGAAGAGATGTGGAAGGAATGAAATTATGAATAAAACATAGTAAATAGATGAGCGATAGTGGCAGAAATAAAGAGAAGAGAAAGGAAGAGAGAAGAGAGAAAGAAAGTGTTAAAAGACATTATTAGAAAAGAAGAAGAATGATCGATATAGAAGCTGAGAAGAAAAAGGTAGAAAAAGAGATAACAATAGAAAAAGAAAGGGGAAAACCCTTAAGGAATAGTGATAGGAAAGAATATAAAAATAGAGAAAAGTGAGAGTGAACAATTTGAGAATTAGTTCAATAAAATAAAATTAAAGGGAAATTGAATGACTTTCATGATTGAGAATTGAGAAAAGAAGAGAGAATTAGCATTGGAAAGTTCCTTAGAGAGAAGAAAGATGGCTAAAGAAAGAAGAGTAAAAGAGATAGAGGGCAAGAGAGAAAGGAGTAAGAGGAATGAGCGAGGAAAGGGAAGGGAGAGAGACTAAGAGGTTAGGATTATTAGCGATAAAGATAGATTATGAGATAGATTCTAAGAGAGAAAAGACAAAGAAATAGAGGTATTGATGACTCATGAATAGATAATGAGAGAATACAAGTGAAAGAATAAAAATTAGTTTTATATAGATCGAGAAGGATAAATAAAAAATATAGAGTGGAGGTACATAATGAAAAGAGAGAACGAATAGGTGAGAGAGAAAGAAGAAAAGTGAGGCGCATGAATTTTTTTGTTGAGTGACAAGAAAGAGGGGGCAAGAGAAGTGAGAGAAGAAAAAACAAATAGGCATAAAGGGAAATCAAATAGGTTATAGAGAGAGGTGGTAAATAAGGAGACTTAGGCATCAGCAAAGTGAAAGAGACAAATTAATGGAAGGAAGGAGAATGATTCCAAAATAGAGAGAATTTGGAGATAAAATAAGTAAATTGTTGTAATTAGGAAGAGGGAGAGCAAAATGAGACAATGAGAAGGAGAATATAACAAATAGCCAATGAGAGATAAATAAAGGCATAAAGCAAGATAGAAAAAATTGAGAAGAGGAAGACATAGCTATCATTGATAAATAAGAGAGAATATTGATAAAATGAAGAAAATTAAGTGTATGTGAGACCAAAAGAGAGATTGACAAGAGATAATGCTTTACAAGATACCTAGATAATGGGACAATGATGGAGAGATCAAAATAAGAGAAAATAAAATCATAGTATGATAGAGAAAAAAATTAAATGGAATGACAATGATAAGTATTCTAGTTAGAGCATGCACAAGGGAATAAAGAATAGTGATGCAAGCGAGAATGCGTGAGCAGAGAAATTTATGGAAGAGAGAAAGAAAAGATAGATTTGTGAGAGAATGGCATGAGAGATAGTGCAAAGTTTCATAGAGAAGATACAAGTAAACAAAGAGATATAGGTTGTGAGGATGAGATTAAAAAGAGATATAAGAAGGGAGAGAAAAAAATTTCAAACTAGAAAAGATGATATATAAGTAAGAGAGATTGCGAGAATGATATGTAACTTAAGGGGAGATCGAAAGAAAAAGGGAGTTGAGAGAGGCGGATGAGTCGTCAAGAGAAAGCAATATATTGGTAAAGATTTTTATTTAAGGACAAAAAGAAACAAAAGATAAAGTAGTTGACAAATACTAAGATTAAAAGTGAGACAAAAAGGAAGAGAGAGAAATAAAGAGAAATAGTTTTAAAAAGAGAAACTAAATGAATGATAAAGTGGATAATAAGAGAGAAAGAAGCAATAAAAGAAGAACTTGCGAAGAAAAAGATGAAGAAAAGAGAAACAATTTTGGGAAACTATCAATAGTAGCTGTGATATAGAATGTTAAGGAAAAAGCCACAAATATTTTGAGAGAAACGTTTTGGATAAAAGGACATTGACAGAGTGAGAAAGAGAGAGTAATAATGTAGAGTGATAGACAAAGAAGTAGAATAATTAATTATTAATTCAACAAGCAATATTACTTTGTGAAGAAAATATAAAAATAGTACAATTAAAAGTAATTTTCAAAATTCTTTAAAATTATTAATTAAGGTTTTCAGAAGCAACACTTTTGTAATAAAAATAATTGTTAAATCATTTTTTCTTAATAAAAATAGTATTTATTAATGCCATTGTAGTTTTTTAGAATAATGTTTTTAATTCAAATTATGTTAAGATTAATTCTAATTAATTATTTTTAATTTTTCTAAATATGTCATTCAAATAATAAATTGTTATTGATTAATAAAGTGTTATTTGTTAAAATATCTAATTTTTAAATTTAATAATTGTTTGGTTCTTAAATATTTTTTACATATTTAAATAGTTAATTCTTAATTATTATAGTTCATATAAATCATAATTAATTATCTTGAATAATGTTTTAAGAGTTAGAGATAACAAAAATTATTGCTAATAGTACTCACCCTAAAAAATAAAAATTGTTCTAATCATCTTTTAAGTATAAAAACATTTTGCACATCTGAATTATAACACTATCCTTAATAAGTAAAGAATAAATATTCTAAATATGAATAATTGACATTATTATTTCTATTAATATACTTTAAAATGTCCAAAAAGAAATTATTAATTCTCAAAATAAAATAATAATCACTTTATTCATAATATTGTAATTATATATTAAAATAAAAAAGAAATATAAAATATTTTGTATTTATTATTAATTTGTAATAAAAAATATCAAATAATTTTATTAAAAAATACTCAAAAAATAACAAATTTTTTTTTCTTTTTTCTTTATTCAAATTTTAGTAAAAACTATTATAATACAAGTTAAGAAAAACCAAATAAAAACTAATTAAGAAAAGAAGAGTATGAAGAAAAAAATTAAATTTATAATTTACTAAAATATTATTCTTTCTAATTATAAAATAACACTTTATTTTAAATTATTTAAATTAATTATATAATTAATATTGTAATTAAAATATTTAATGTCAATTTTTTAACAATGTGATAAATATTAGTAATAATTTTATCATGGATTTTTTAGTTTCTACATATTCTTAATGAGAATAATATCATTAAGAAAAAGAAATCTTGAAGGAGTAATCAAAAAATGTTGTTAGAATATAAGAAGAATAAGAAAATATAGAACACAATATTTAATGAGATGAATAGAACAATAAAAATTAAAAATAGAATAAGTGAAGAATATAAGAAAAGAATGAAATTAAATATAAAACATTTCAACTGTAAACATTATAATCAAAGGCATTAGAAGAAAACATTAGAGTGGAAGAAGACCAAATACAATAAAATGATGATGAATAAGAATATCTATAATTAATAAGAATAAATATATTTTTTTAAATTATTAATAAACTATAGATGATTATCATAATTTTTTTATTTTTTTCATTGACATAAATTTACCATTTGATAATATAATATTTATATTTCCTTTTTCTTTATATATTATGAATACTTTAAAATAATAATTATTATTCATAATATAAGAATAATTAATTTTTTTTAAAATAAATATAATTGCTTTTCTTCGAAACATATTTATTATATCATTTTTTTAATATTTATATAATATTTATCTAATATTAAATATAGTTTGTAATTACTTTTATTATTAATTTCAAGTAACATTCAAAATAATTAAAAATTATTAAAAATTATAACATGTTACAAAAAAGTAATAGAATAATGACTATAAATTTATATTCTTTAATTTAAAACTTTTAATATATTTAACTTAATATACTGTTTTAGATTCATATTATGTTTCTAACTCTATTTTAAAATTTTCTTAGGAAATAGGACATTGAAGATACACATACAATGAATGATAGAAAAGGTGATATAGAGAGAAAGTGAAAAAAGAAAGAAAGGTAGGAGAGGTGATAACTAAAGTAAAAAATAAAGTATATGTACGTAAATACTAATAAAGCAGACAAAGATAAAAAATATTAATGGAAGCTAGATAACAAATGAGAGAATTTTTGTTAGAAAGAAAGAGAGAGGGAGTGAGCAAGAGAGAATGACATAAGAGATTGATATATTGAGAGTTGACAGGAAGAGATAAAGAAAAAAATTAAATAAAAGAATGAAGAGAGAGAATGTGAGTGAGGGAGAGGTAGAGTGAAAAAGAGATAATAATTAAGAGTGAGAATGAGGGAAAGGAGTGGAAAGAGCATTACTTGATGGAAAAAAATGAGCAAGATAAAGTGGTATAGAGAAGAAGAGAGTGTGTAAGTGAGAAAGATAAAAAGAAGATAATATGTAGTGTGTTAAAGATAGAAATTAAAGAGATAGAAATGATGAAGATAAAAGATAGCTAAAACTTTGACATAGATGAAATAAAAATTGAGGGACATATATTAAGAAGAAAGAGAGAAGAAAGGAACATGATTTGAGAGATTTAGTTAAAAAGTGAGAGAGAAAAGAGGGAAAAGAGTTTGAAAGAAAATATAATAAGGGAGTGAATAATGAAAAGATAAAAAGCAATAGAATGTGATATAAAGTGGTAAAGAAAGTATGATCAAATATAAAATGTAAGAGGAAGGTTTATTGATAAAGAAATCGAGAGAAAAAGTTGACATAAAATATGGTTAAATAAAAATACAGAATATTGAGAGAGAACTGATAGATAATATTAGAAGATAATTTATATCATAAATAGTGCATGATAGAGTGAGTGATGGAATGGGTGAGAGAGCAAGATAGAATAAATTATTATATGGATATAGGAGAGGAGGAGCGAGTGAAAGAAATAAAAGAGTGAAGACAAAGAGAAAGAGTGTGAGGGAGAAATGCAGTGTAAGAAAGAGATAATCAAAGACTATTAGAGATGGAATAATTATGGGAGGATGCATGAATTTATAAAAGTAGATGTTAAACTAATAGTGTTGAGATAAGGGAATGGAGAGTGAGTTGTAATAGAATTTGTTGAGAGACTTGGACAAAAAGAATTGGAGATGCAGAGAGTTGAGAAAAGATTAAGGAAAAAGAGAGAGTTTGTGAAGAGATAGGAAAGAGAGGCAATGCAAAAGAATGATTGATAAGAAAAAGAGGGAGTAATATAGAGAAGAGAGAAGATAATAAGATGGAGATTTGAGACATATATTGAAAATTGAATTGAGACAGTAAAAAAGGCAAGATAGATTAGTGAAAGGAAAGTGTGTTAGAGAGAAGACACATTAAGAGATAGTTGGAGAACATATGAGAAATAAATAAAGAACATGGAGATAGGTTGATAAAAACTTAGAGTGGTAAGGAGGTGTTGGTAATAGAGATTACGTTAAAGAAAAAAGAGAAGAGATAATAGAGGAGAGAAATTGTAGATGAAAGATAGGAAATAAATGAGCAATAGTAAGAGAATTAGAGAGAAGGAGGAATAGAGAAAAGTGTGACAAAATTTTGATAGAAATTTTTAAAGAGATAGAAGAATGATTGATATAGAAGATGGAAGAAAATGAAGAGCCATAGATAGTAGGAATAGGATTGATGATGTTAAAGACAGAAGTAAAAAGAGTTTAGACTTATAGAGAATAAAGTAAGACAATGGAATGTTAAGGAATGAGCAAATGAAAAAGAAATTGAGATGACATAAAGGGAGGTAAGGTTGGTAGAGTGTAGAGTCATAAAGAGGAAGATAATCAAAGACTATGAATTAGACAAATACATCAACCAAAGTAGTAAAGAGGTTAATAAATGTAGAGGGAGAAGGAAGGTATAGTATATATAATAAAAGGTTGTGATAGAGATTGAAGAGGCATGCAAAAGTAAAATACTTGATTAGTAATGAAGTATAAGTGGAGAAATGGAAGGAAAATAATGACTAAGGTAAAGAGAAGAAATAACTATGACAAGGAATTTAATAGAGAGAGGCTAAATACATTAAGATAAAAGGAAATGGAGCAAAAAAGATGGATAGATAAAGAGATATCAAGTCAAAGTGTCATAAAGAGAAAGATGAGTATAGAAATAGAGAGAAAATAAACAATTATGGGAAATAAGTGAGAGAAAAGAGGTAATAAAAGGTTGCAAAAAAAGATTTTTACAAAATTAGATACATAAAGAGAGAGATATAAAGTATAAGAAAAAAAAGAAAGAGAAGAGAGATAGAAAGGGAACATAAAGATATAAACGAGAAATAGAAAATGAAAGGGAAAAACTTTTGATAGAGAATGATATGAAACAAAAGAATAATAGAGAATAAGTGGGAATGAAAAAAGTGAGAGTTAGTTCAACAAAATAGAATGAAATTTAAATTAGAAGACTTTGGTGATTGAGTTTTTGGAAAGAAAATGAGAATTAGAATTAGAATTAGAAAGTGCTTTAGAGATATAGAGAAGGATGGGATAGAAGGAAATAAGTGAGAAGAGATAGATGGGGAGAGAAAAATGAGATAGAGAAGTATACGAGAAAAATGAAGAGAGGGAGACTAAGAGGCTAAGATTAGGAGTGACAGAGATAGATTACGAGATTGATTTTATGGGAGAAAATAGAAAGAAATAGAGATATAGATGACTCATGAATAGATAAAGAGAGCATTCAACTGACAGATTAAAAGTATGTCTAATAGAGAAAAAACAGGATAAATATAAAATATAGTGAAGAGTACAATGTGAAAAGAGAAAATGAAGGAGTAAGAGACAAAGAAGCAAAAAATTGAGTAGGATGAATTTTTGAGTTCAGAGAGAAGAAAGTGAAGGTAAGAGAAGTGCGAAAAAAATTACAAAAAGGTATAGTGAGAGATCAAATAGGTCATGGAGAGAGGATATAGAGAAGGATAGTAAGGCATTGACAAAGTAAATGACAAATTATTCAAAAGAATAAGAAAGATTCTAAAAGAGAAAGAAGGTGGAGAGAGAAAGAGGGAGAAGGTGGAGAGAGATAGATTTTCATGGAGAAGAGGGAGAAGGAAATGCAACAAAGAGTAGGAGAACAAAATAAGTAGCTAGTGAGAGATAAAGACATAATGAAAGATAAAGAAATGTGTGAAAAGAAACACATAGCTATGATTGATAGATAAATGGGAGAAGATTGATAGAATACAAACAAGAAGGGTGAGAGACAAAAAAAGAGAACAATTTAAGATACTGTCTATTGGGTAAAAGGATAATAAGATAATGATGGAGTGATCAACAAACATAGACAATAAAGTAAAGGTTTGATAGAGAAGGAAAAATTAGAGCATAGCAAAGATAATGAATCTAGTGAAGGAATGTAGAGGTAACAAAAATAGTGAGGGCAGTGAGAATGTGAGGAGAGAAATAGGCAAGAAAATGGTGAGAGAAAGAGATATAAGGAGAAGTGAATAAGGAAGAGAGGGGAAAGATAGACTTGTTCAAACTGTAAGGAAGAGAGAGAGGTTGGAATAGGGAGAGATGCAAAGAAATAGCTTTATGATGAGACACACTAATCGAATGATGAAGACGCCAAAAAATAAAGAAGTAATAAAAAACAATATCTTAAGAAAGAGATGATCACGAGTAAAAGAGATACGATTTTAGGAAAATGTTAATAAAGGCTATGGTAAAGAATGTGGAGAGAGAAATATTTTGTGAGAGAAAAGTTATGATTATGGGGATGTAGATAGATATATAGAGAGAGAATAATGTTTGATAGAGATTGAGGAATTACAAGTACAATTAATTATTAAACCTATAAGGCAATATTATTTTGTGAAGAAAATCTATAAACTAATCAATAGTAATTTTTGAAAATTCTTAAAGGTTATTAGTTAATGTTATAACAAACAAATTCTATTAATAAGAATAACTATCATATAAACTTTTATTGAAAATGTAGTAATTATTAATTACCATTATAATCTTTTAGAAAAAATTTTTCAATTCTAATATGTAAATATTTATTCTAATTCATTATTCTTATTATTTAAAAATATGACATCTAAATTAAAATCCATTATTAACTAATAAAGTAATATTTTTTAACATAACAAATTTTTATATTTAATATTTATTTGGTTATTAAATAATATATACTTATTTAAATAGCTAATTCTTAATTATTATATTTCTTATCAATAATATTTAAATATTCTTAATTATTGTTTAATTGCTCAAGCTAACAATAACTATTACTATTTCTTCTTCTTTTTTCTCTAACTTTAGATGATAGTATTATAATAAAAAAAAAAAAAATTTAATACGAAGTAATTGTAAAAAGTAGAATAAAAACGAAAGGTGTAAATGCATAATTTCTTAATATCTTATTCTTAGTAATAAAAAATAAAAAATATTTTTTAAATCATTAAAATAATTTTTTTAATTATAATTATAATAAAACAAATTAATAACATCTTTCAAAAACTAATGTTAAAAAAAAATAATAATTTTTAATTTTAATTTTTTCTAAATATTCTTAAAAACAATAGTTTGATTAAGAGAAATCTTGAAGGAGTACTATAAAAAGATGATTAGTAAGAAAAAGAATACAAAAATATATAAAAAAAATAAGAATAATAAAAAAAAAATATAGTTAAAGAAGAATATAAGAAATAAATAAAATAAAATACAAACTATTTCAAGTTTAAATAGTACAATAAAGTTTTTAGAAGAAACTAATGAGGTCAAAGAAGACAAAAAATAATGAAAGGAAGATGAATAAGAACATCTATAATAAATAAAAAATATAATATTTTTAAATTATTACAAATACTATTTGTGATTATTACTATATGTTTTATTATTATTAATTAATTTTAGTTTCCAAAATTAAAAATATCATATTTATATTTTATTTATTTTTTCATTATTAACATTACAAAATAGTTGGTATTATTAATTATATAATAATAATAAATATAAGTTTTAAAGTAATTATTGTGAAACTTTAATTATTTTAAAACATTTTTAAATACAAATGTTGTGATAAATTTTATCATTCATTATTATTACAATAAGAAAAATCATTCTTTTTTAAAAGGTCATTATTTTATTTAAAATAGACTTATCATATTTATTTAAATTATAAATAATATATATTATAATTGTAAAAATAATTTTTAATTAGAAATTCTATTTATTACAATGATTTTTATAATTCTTAACAATTTTAAAAAAAATCTAAATCTTAATAGAATAATAATGAATAAATTATATATTTTAGTTTACAACTTTTTAATTTATTTAACATATTATTCATATTTTAGCTCATATCATGTTTGTAATTCAATTTTAAAATTTTCTTTTGAAATAGAATATTGAAGGTAGACAAACAATGAATGAAGAAAGAGAAAGAGGAAAGAAGGAAAGATGGGTGACATGAGAAACAAAGTAAAAATGTAGCATATTTTGATAAATAAAAATGGTCAAGACAGAGAAAAGGCAAAATTATTAGTGAGATAGATAGAAAAAGAGAGAATGTATGTGAGTGCAATAAAGAGATAGTGGGATTTAGCAAGAGGGAAGGACATGAGAGATTATTATATGATGAGTTCAGAGACAAAGATATAAAAAGTGAATATAGGAGTGAGGAGAGAGAAAGTGAGTGATGGAATGTGGCAGAATGAGAAAAAGATAATAACTGACTTTGAGAGTAAGGGAAAATAGTGAGAAGGGCATCAATTGTTAGAATAAGAAGGCGGATTGATAATGAGGAGATAAGGGAAGAGAGAGTGACATAAGACAACATAGGTTTAAATTGAGCAAGATAAAGAGATATTGAGAAGAAGACAATGTGAAAGTGAGGAAGTAAAGGGAAGACCATAGGTAGTGTGTTAGTCTCAAAATTTGAAGAGAGATAAAAAAATAGATAGAAAAAATAGTCCAAAATTTTGATATAAATGAGATATAAATTAAGGGAAATATATTAAGAAGTGAAAGAGGGAGAGGGGAATGGAAAATGATTAGAAATATTTAGTGTAGAGTGAGAGAGAAAAGTGGAAAAGAAGGAGTTTAAAAGAAAACATTGATGGAGAAAACTGTGGAGTAAGAAAGAAAATGTAGTGAGAATAATAATGAGGGAGAACATGATTAAAGAAATGTTAAACTAGGAAAAGTGATAGTGTGATATGGTGGTGAAAAGAAACAAGATAGAAATAGAGAACATAACACAGGTTTTGACATTAAATATTTTTAATTAATATAAATATAAAATGCTATAAGAGAAGTGAGAAATAATAGTGGGAGATAATTTGCTTGTGAGAGTGTGCATGCTAAAGTGAGAGAGGGAATAAGTGATAGGGAAAAATAGAAGAGATTATAATAAGGATATAAGAGTTGGAGAAAAAAATAAAAACGTAAAGACAGAAAGGAAAGGAGTGAGGGAAAATGGTAGAGTAAGAAAGAGATAACCATAAACTATTAGAGAGGGAAGAAATGTGGAGGAAGCATCAATTTTTTGAATTAAATAATGAATGTTATTGCAGTGAAAAGAGAAGAGAGTGAGTAGAGATATATTTTGTTAAGAGACCTAGACATTGAATAGGGAAGGAGAGAGTTTAGGAGAGAGTAAGATAAAAGAGAGATTAGTAAAGGGAATATTATAAAATGGAAATGGAGAGATAAAAATGTTGGAAAGTTGAGATAAATAAGGAGTTTTATTTTAATAAGATACAAATTGAGTTAGATATAAAGAGAAGATAACACAAGAAAGGGGGAAGAAAAAATATATGAAATAACTAGTTGAGAGAGTTAGAGAGAAAAAGAAAGAAATAGAGTTAAGAAGAAATAAAGTTTAAAGGATAATAGAATAATGTAAGAAAGAGAGAGGAAAGAGATTAGAGAAGTTTAAAGATGGAACAAAGAAGAGGAAAGACAGTGAGCATGAAAGAAGAGAGGAGAAATGAGTAAAAGACATTAAGATAGATAGAAACGACGAGAGAGAAGTGTGAAATAGAGAAAGTAAGAGAGATAGAGTGATAGTGAAATAAAAAGAAAAGTTAGGAAGAGATTTCTTGTGGGAAAGTTGGCACTTATAAGTGGAGACATGAAGAGTTTGTGAAGGTATAAGAAAGAGAGCAAAGTGAAAGATGAGGATGAGGAAAAAAATTAAACAATTTTAAGAAGAAATAAAAGATAAAGAGATGGAAATGTGAGATATATAATAAAAAGTAGATAAATAGTAACAAAGAAAAGATAAAGTAGTGAAAGGATAGAGAGTGAGAGAAATGAGACATTAAGAGATAGTTGGAGAACAAGAGAGAAATAAATGAAGAGCATAGATGGAGATAGAGAGAAAAATTATGGAGGTAAAAAGATAAAGGTAACGGAGAGCACAGTAGAGATATAAGAGAAGAGATGATAGAGGAGAGAAATTTAGGATAAAAGATAGCAAATAGAATAGCAATAATAAGTGAAATTGAGAGAAGAGAGAGAAAGGGAGGGGAGATTGATAAAGCATTGATAACATTTATTAGAGAGGTAGAAGAATGATGGATATAGTAGATGAAAGGAAATGAGGAGAACACATTGTAGGAATGAGATTGATGATATTAAAGAGAAAAGAAATGAGTGTATAAATTGTTAGAGAATAAATGCAGATTGTATAACAAGAAAGAATTCATAAATGAGAATGAGGTTGAAATGATATAGAATGAAGTGAGGTCTTTGAGTGTGAAGAGACATCTAAAGAAGGAAAGTCAAAGACAAAGAATTACACTAATACGTGGAGACTAAAGAGGCAACAACATCAATTAATATAGAGGGAGAATCAAAGAGGTAAATAAATACATAAGGAGAAGGAAAGAAAACAATATAACAAAAGAGATAGAGATAGAAATAATAAGAGAAATGCAAGCATAAATAATGTTAGAGGTAGACAAGTGTAATAGAAGAGATAAAAAGTTATAAAAGAAAGGAAAAAGAGAGAAGAGTAGAAGCAGAGAGATAATAAGAGGGGAAAGAAGATAGAGACTATGACAAAAATTGTCATAGATAAAGGCCATATAGTTCTAGACATAAAAAGACAATGAGAGACATATTAAGTGATATAAATTAAAATGCTCATAGATAGAGATAGAAAGTGAGTGTGAAAATAGAGAAATGAAGAAATAAGAGGAAATAAAGGAGATAGAGATATAAGGACATAAAAGATGAAGTTAAGTGAAAGAAATGAGATAGAATAAATTGGAGAGAAAAGACACAATAAGAGAGATACATGCACAAAACGATAAACAAAAAGTGCAAAAAAACAATAGTGAGAGAAGAGAGTGACAAACAACATGAAGAGATAAATTAGAAATGAAAAAAATAGGAGATATTTAGAGAAAAATAGAAAAGAATATAATAGAGAAAAATTTATGAACAAATGATAGAGAGGAAGAGAAACATTAGGAACATAAGGGAGAGAAGTGTGAGAAAGAGTTTAATGAAAGAAACGTAAATACATAATGGAAGACTATGGTGATAGAGACTAATAAAGGAAGAGAGAAATAGTAATAGAAATTGGCTTAGAGAGATTGAGCAGAATGATAAGAAAGAAGGAGAAATGAAAGAAGGGGGATAAAGGGGGCGAAAAAGGAGATATAGTTATCCGAGAGATAAGGGAAGAAAGATAGAGTAGAAGGTAAAGCTGGGGAGAGTCAAAGAAAAAATTAAGAGAAAACATAATTTGTAAGAATAAAAAGTTATGAGTATAATTAATAATATTATAATAAAAAATAATTTTAATTAAAAAGTATTATTATTAAATAAATAATATTTTTTATTTGTGTAAAATTGAGATCACAAGATTGCTCTTAGGAGAAGAAAGGGAGAGATAGAGAAAAAATGATAGATAAAAACTACCAGAGAGAACATGACCGAAAGAAAGAAAGAGTTATAAAATAAGGGGAGACAAATAGATAATAGAGTAAGAAAGTTATTTATTGAAAAGAGAGAATGGAAGAGTGAGAAGGGAAAGACCACAAAATGAGTAGACTGAATAGAAGAGTGAGGAGACAAAAGAGGAAAGAGGGGTTAACAGATAAGAGAGAAGATAAAATAAAAAGAGTGACAAAGTGTAAAACAATTGATGATAGAGGGAGGAGTGAGATAAATAGAGTAAGGGAGTAGTGAAGCGAAAGACATAATTAATAAGGAAGAAGCATATAGATTCTAAAATAAAGAGAAAGTGGATTGAGATGATGGAAGTTTAAGGAAGGTAGAGGAAAGGGAAGGAAATGCAATAAAGGGAAGGAGAATATAATAATATGATAGTAAAGAAAAAGAAAGACATAATCAAGATCAGGAAGAGTGAAACTAGAAACACACTGATATGATAGATAAGATGAGAAATAACAAATAAATAAGATAACAAAAAAGTGATAGAGTAAGATAAAGAAGACAAGGAGATGTAATAGATAGATAAATAATAAAAGATAGAAAAAGCATGATGGGGTAGCTAGGAGAGAAAATGTGAGGAAGAGAACACATAATTAGTTAAAGGGACAAGAGAGATGTAAGCAAAGCAGGACATAGGGAGAGATCAAGAGAGATAGAACAATAAAGATGTGAGGAGAGAGACAATAAAGAGCATATATGAGATATAGGAGAGGAGATAAAGAAAAGAGAGAAAATTTGAATAAAAAATTAGAGAAACAAATGTGTAATAGAAGAATAAACAGTAAGAAAAGCAAGAGTGAAGAGAGTGATAAAATATTTTGAAACTTATTAGGGAGAGAGAAGATTGATAAATCGAGAAGATAAAGAGATGAAGAGAAAAAGAAAGTAAGAATAAGATAGATATAATTAGAAAGAAGCAAAAAGGTAAAGTCAAGTCATAAAGAATAAAGTGACATACAATAGAATAAGAAAGTGTGAATGACGTAGAAAGAGGTAAAGATGAGAGAGAAAGAAGTAAGAAGGTTAGCGATATTGATTATTCATCAAGAGAAGGCAAGATAGTTAAAAGCAATTTAACAAAAAGAAAGAGAAATAAAAGGTAAAGTGGAAAATAAATACAAATTGAGGGGCAAATTATATTAATAACATAAGAGGCATGGATAGAGATTGAAAGAGACATGCAAAAATAAATAATGTTAGATGTAGAGAAGAGAAAGAGGAGAGACACAAAGTTAAAGAAGAAAAATGAAATGAGAGAAAAGAATAAGAAAGATGTGGGATATTAGTGGGAGAGAGAAGATACAAACTATGAGAAAGACAAGAACAAAAAGACATCGTATAAGCTGTAGGAAAAATGACAAATAGCAAATGTGAGAAAAGGAAAAGGTGATTTAAAGTTAAATAGGCATGATAGAGGGAGAAAAGAATTACAAAAAGAGAATGAGAAAATAGAGAGTAAGTAGAAATAAGAAAGAATAATTGTTATAATGATATGAGGAGATAAGTGATAGAGTGAAGAGGGAGAAGAGATAAAGGAAAGATATGAGATAATGAGAGAGATTTACACATAAGGAAGAAATAAGGAGATAACAGAGAGAGAGGTAAAAAAAGAATATAGATTGGTAAAAAAGAGGAAAAACATTTGATATAATGATTGATGGAGAAAGACAAGGTAAGATAAATAATAAAAAAGATAAAAAAGATAGAAAGCTAAAGGTAGAATGATAGAGAGGTGGAGATACTGAGGGAATATCATGGAGAGGATTGTGAGTGTTCAAAGAAAGAAAATGAAAATGAGAAATGAAGACTATCATGATAGAGGATTGAGAAAGGAAAGGAGAAATAAAACCAAAAAGAGCATTAGAATGATCGAAAAGAAAGATAAAGAGAGAGAAGAGATAGAGAGGTGGGAGAGAAGAGAGACAAATTAAGATAAGAAAAGGAAGAGAAGGAGATTTTAGGAAGAAAAGAGAAAAATTTTGAAACAAGTGATTGATTAGTAGAAAAGAAGTAAATAAGAGTGAAAGAAATAATGTGAAATTTTTTGAGACAAAGAGAGAGAAATATATAGTAAAGAGAGAAGATTAAAGTGTGAAAGGGGAGAATGTCATAGTTAAGAAGCGAGAGAAAAAAGTGAGGTGAGTGATTAGAGATTGAGGACGAAAAGTAATAAGTGTGAATGCAAGAAGTGAGAAAAAAATAAAATAGAAAGATAGAAAAGTGAGAAATTGAATGTGTGATGGATAAGAAAGAGATAAATAGATTAAAGAAGTGGTGAGGAGAAAAATAGATAAAAGAAAAAGAGAGAAATTTCAATAGATAAACCTGAAGAGAGATAGAAGTTGTAAGAAAGGAAAACATGAGAGCAAATGTAGCAGAGGGGAGAAGAAGAAGAAGATTGTTATAGAAAAATAAAGATACAACTAGATCAAGAAGTGTGAGAAGTGAAAGTTATAGATACAAAGATAGGAGAGACAAGAATAATAGAGTGAATAAACAAAGATGGGTGAGAGAAAAAGAATGATGAACAAGAGAGACTATTAGAATAATGTAGATTGATAATAGAAGAATGTTTGAGAGATGAACAAGGTGAGAAGAAGAATATGAAAAAAAATAAAACAAATAAAGAGAACGAGAATGATAGAGATGTATGTGAGAGCATGTATATGATAAGAATTGTTAGTGAGGAAAGTAAGGCAATAAGGAGAGTGACAACTACAAAAAAGAGTAGAAGTAGAGATATATAGAACAGATTAAAGAAGAGAGAAGAAAGGGACAATGACATGAGAATGAGTGTATTGGTATAATACAAAATGATAGAGAGAAGACAACTTCAAAAAGAGTAATGAATAATGAGAATGAGAAAAAACAATAGATATAAGAAGATTAAAAAAAGTGGCATGAAGAGAAGGTGATATGGAAAAGTTAGAGACTGAGGGATAAGTGCTTCTATGGAGATAGAGAGATATATAGGGGAGTGATTAACAAGTCATAAGGGGTGAGAGAAGATCAAAAAAAGAAACATTTGGCCAAAAATAGAAAAATGCTACAATAAATAATAGATAAAAAGAGACAGAAATGGTTTATGAGAGATAAAGGGTTTGAGAAAGAGAAAAAGTGATGGACAAAGGACATAGATAGAGTGAAAGAGAGAACGAAGTTGGAGAGAAAAAGAGAGGAAGAACAAGAAAAATAAACTAATAATCTTATAATTATTCAAAACTCTTTTTTAGTTTTTAATTATTGGTATAAAACAAATGATAATTTTAATACGAATATCCATTATACTAATTTTTCTTAACATCTGTAATAATTATTTCTACCATTAATTTTCTTTGGAATATTTTCTATTAATTATAAATTACTACTATTTTTCTTCTTATAATAGTTATTCTTATCCATTCAATTTTCTTTTAGGAAGTATGAAATATTTTGCTAAGAATAATTCTTACAACACAATAATAAGTTAATTAGTTTACTATTAAAAATAACAAAAAAGTTTTTTAAAATTAGTATAATTAATAATTTTATTTATTTTTTATTATTATATAATTGTTAATTATATATATATAATTAGTAGTTCCAATTGTTATGACAAATAATAATGAGTTATTATGAATAATAGTTTAAGAATTTGAGATAAGAACAATTATTTCTAACACTAATGACCATAACTAAAAAAAATTGCTCCAACTATTATTTATGTCTAAAAATGTTATTTTCACATCAATTATGACCCTAATAGTTTTGCACAAAGAGCTTGTCATTAAGTATTTCAATCATTATTATTATTTTCGTTATTGAAACAGTAACAAAATTATTTAAAAAACAATTTATAGTTACTAAGAAAATAATAACAATAACTCTTTTCATGATAGATCTTATTATTTAAGTTCATAATTATGAATTTAATTGCCAAAGACTATAAGAAGAACATATAAATGATAAATTTTATTATAGAATAATTTAATTAAACGTACCTAATAATGTAAAGAACTCATTATAAATATAAGATTGAGATGATTAAGAATAATGTTATATCTTATTATAATCTTATTATAAAAATTATTTAAACTAATATTTTATGAGTTAAAGAAATTAAATATTTGATTAAAAAATTAATCAATGTCATTTCTAAAAATATGGTTAAAATAATTAAATATAATTTTATGTTGTAATTTTATAACTTCAACGAATTCCTAAAAAGATTTATACGATTAAGCAAGAAAAATTTTAAAGGAGTAATTAAAGAAGATGAATAAGAAAAGCATGAAGACAAAAATAAGCTAGAAGAATGGAATAATCATAATAATAATATTATGAATAAAAGAAAAAAAGACAAAGATATAAATGAAATAAGAAAAGTTTTGATAAATAAGTACATGAATAAAAGTTAATAGAAGAAATAGATAAGGTGGTAATAAGAAGAAAAATAATTAAAAAATGATCAATAATAAAAAACTCATTAATATGAATTAATTTAAATTGTCTTTTAATTTAAGTATAATAATCGTATTTATTATTATTATAGTATCTCTTACTATTATTCACTAATATTTGTTTAATAAATTCATAAAATAATAGTTACTTTTACTATTATTCTAACATTGGTAAATTAAATAAATAATTTTATTAGCAATATAAGAGGAATATAACAAAGTATTGTTGTAATTTTTGTAATAAATTTATTATTATATGATAATTTATAAAAATAAATGCCATAAATAATTTTAATACTAATTATAATTACATAAAATAAAATAATTTATATAATATAATTTAAATAATTTTTTATAAATAAAAAATTTAAATATTTTTCAATTCGTACATAATATTTATTGTAATAGTTAATATAACAATTATTAAAGCTTTTCCTTATTTTAGTTAGATAATAATTAATAATTTTTCTTATGTATTTTTTTCACTTTTAATTTATTATTCATTTTAGTTTTCTTTTCTTATAAATCATGTTTCATGTTCTATTTGTTGATTGTCTTTTCAAATATGATATTGAAGGAAATCATAAAAAGAATAACTAAAAAGGAGTTAGAGATCAATAAAGAAGGTAGAGAAAATTGGGAGATGCTAAAAACAAAGTAGATATAAAATACATATATAAATAAATAGAAATAGTGAAGACTAAGACAATAGAGATAAATAATTATGAGTGATAGACAATGAGCAAGAGTTGAAGACAGAAGAGATTGATGGAAGGAGATGATGAGGAATAGAGAAACAAAAGTAAAAGAGTTAAGAGACAAAAAGAGAGATAGTGAGGTAGAGTGATAAAGAAAATGGGAGAGTGGTAGACTCAATTGATATAAAGAGGAGGTGAAAAAGTGATAAAGAGGGCATAAGGGAAAGGGATTGAGTTGAGATAGAATAAATAAAGAAGATGACTAAGAGAAGAGATATAGAGAAATACAGATTGTAGGAAAGGCAAGATAAAGGGCACAAATAAGTAAAGAATTAGTTAGTGAAAATAAAGAGATAAAAATGATAAACTGATGAGACAAATAGAGTTTGATATGGGCGACATACAAATTGAGGGAGAAGTTAATTTAGAAAAAAGTCAAATACAGAGATATAAATAAGGAAGAGGAAGTATAGTGAAATATAGAAAGTAGGAGAGAGGTTGGGTGATAAAGAAATATAAAGGTCATTGTGTTAAAATTTTTAGTGAGAGAAAAAGGATTAAGACAGAGAAATGAAGAGATAATGAAGATATATGAGAGGAAAGGGGATAAGGAGATAGAGATATGAGAGAAATAAGAGAAAGAGATAGAGTGAAAAAGGGAAGGCAAGTTCATTAATATTGGTAGTGTGAGATAGAAAACATAGAAAGAAACATGGTCACTAAGTGAGAAAAATAAAAAAGAACATAGTCAGAGATGAAAAAGGAAAAACAAAGTGGTGTGGAATGAAGAGAGAGATAATTGAGAGCACATAAGGGATTTCGAAAAAGAGGAGATAGAGGGAAGAGAAAAGTTAAGAGAAGAGAAAGAAGAGATGAGCGATAACAGAAGAAATAAAGAGAAAATAGAGCAAGAGAGAAGGGGTGATAAATTATTAAGAGCATATATGGGGGAAATAAAAGATGATAGATGGAGAAGATAAAGTGAGATGGAGAGTAAGAGTTAGTAAGAGTGAGGTAGATGGAAAAAGAGAGAAGAAAAATAGCAAAGTCAAAAAACTGTAACAGGAGTTATAGTGGAATGAGAAAGAGTGAGTGAGTGAGAAAGAGGTTGAGTTGAGATAGAAAGAGATAAAGTGTTGAGGGGGAGTGAATAGTCATAAAAAAAGCATGGCAAAGACAAATAAAAAAACTAATAAATAAGGAAAAAATAGGAAATGTGGCAAATAAATACATAAGAAGAGGCAAAATGTTAGATTTTTTAATGGTAGAGATTAATGTAGAAAGAGACATTCAAACATAAGAAATGTGAGTGGTAAAGATCAGTAAAAGGAGGGATGAGATGATTATGAATGGAAAGAGAAAAAAGGTTAAAAAGAAGAGAGATAGTAGATGGTGAGAGATGATAAACTATAACAAAGTACACAATATAGAGAGTCTACAAAATAATTAGAGTTTTTTAGATAAAAGATAGAGTGAAGAGTTAGATGTGAGATAAAGAAAAATGGAGAGGAAAGAGATAATGATAGAAACGTAAACAAAAAGGAACAGATATAAAGTATTTGAAATAAACAAGGAAAAAATAGACAAAAGAAGAATATGAATGGTTAAGGAAGAAATAAAAAATATAGATAATAAGATAGACATTGATTGATAAAGAGAGATAAAATGAAAAAAAGAAAGATATGGTAAACAACTAAAGGGAGAATGATAGAGATGAAGAACAAAAGGTAAAAGTTGGAGAGGAGTTTGATATTTAACGAGTTTAATGACAGAAAATGAATGAGACAAAGGAGGAACTAGGTGATAGATGATTAAGAAATCGAGAGAGAAATAGAATGCCTTAATTAAGATGAATGTTGCAAAAGAAAGCATTAAGGGAGAGAAGAGATAAAAGAGGGAGTGCGAGAACAAAAGAGACGGTGATTTAGATGTTAAACTAGGGAGCGTCAATGAAAAAGTTATGACAAATTGAAATAAAAACAAGCGTATGAATCTTATAAAAGGGGGCAATGAATTGTGTGTTTTAAAATATTTTTTTGAAGTTTTAGATTAAATTTAATTTTCAAAATGCCTTTATAAAAATATTTTTATGTTTATTAAAAATATTTATTTATAGTAATTTATAATTTTTATAATTAAGAAAGTAAAAAATAAAGATTACCAAATTTATTTATTACTTAGTTGAAACTAGAACTTATGCCTACCCCTAAATGAGCTAAGAAAAAACTCTACTACTAAAAAATTATAACTTGAGATTTTTTTTCTTATACTTCATCTCCATCCTACAAGCTTTTACAGGTTCAACTATAACCCAGGCTTTTACAAGTCCACGCCAACTTAAATTTTTATGAGATCAAATCATGCTTAGGTTTCACAAAAGGCTGGCTAACCTAAAAGAAAAACAAAAATATAGTAAGAAAAAACTTTTATTAAAAATGTACAAATTTTCTTATGCTTGCTTATGAATATAGAAAGGCACAAAACTCAAAATTATGAAGAGAATTAAGAAAAATTATAGTTTAAAGAAATTTGGATTAACTAAAAGAATTTAAAATTTTATGTAGTATAAGCTGTAAACACTATTATTAGAAACATATGTCAGTAGAATAAGATGCAACCCTTCTATGAGATGCTAAAACCTTGTTCATGTTTGTTATTTATTTCGTTTACAAGGGTTAGATATTTATAAAAAACATTTGATTATTACCATTAGAAAGTATAGAAAAGATATTTCAAAAGCTGCTACTAAACAGCCTAAAAGCTTTTCAAAATGGCTTATATATTCTTCCAAAACCCTTACTAAAATGACACAAGCATCTCTTTGTGAAATAGCTATTAGGCATGATGAACAGGAGCAATTAGATCTGCTTAAAAGAGTTCTTCACCATCTGATCATTTGCTGAAAAGACAAATAAGTTTTGGATGGTGAGATCAAAGTGGATCACATCTGTGTCATCAAATCACCTAAGATGAGATATGGGTGATTCAATTCAATAATAAAATCAAATGATCATAGCTGTGTGAGCCCAAATGGATTATTCAGAGCCACAAGATTCAAGAATAGATAATTCACAAGGAAAGTCATCCAATGATGTTGGACGAGATCACAACCATTAGATCTCAAAAAAGGACTAACCACTTACAATGGATGAAGTAGTAACCATCTAATCACATCATCAAATGAATAGCTGGATTGATTGAAAACATTATTTAAAGGCAGAGGTGATCTCTACCATGCAATCACAAAAATGTATGATCAAATTACACTAAGTGACTTATGATTTTGGAAGTAAACAATAACGAAGAGTTTAGCCTCACAATGTTAAGTAGGAAATTGATTTGGACATTATAAAGCTTTGTGTGGTGGAATTATGTGAGCCAAACTAGTATTAACTTGCCTTTGTGTGCTCAAGGTTCCATCAAAGGATGGAACATTATACTTACAAGGATATAGGATAATTTTGGGTATTAATTTGCGCTTAAAACACAATATGTCACACCCCACCTCAGGATTGTACCAGACCAAGATCAAGCCTTGACCCATCTTTGTTCAATCCTTTCGTCTCTATGCATTTTGAATGCCCACTAGTGCTTAATGGCTCGAAAGCATGGTATTTAGTTATAGCTTAAGATGTTTCTTATGTTTTATTTTAATTTTGAAAATTTTAATAGGATTATTTTTTTAATCAAAGTTTAACAATCAACCTAACATAAAATTTTGAAAACAAACACACAAGCAGGATTTAACCAAAGAAAGAATGATTGAAAAATAGAATCATATACTTCTTAAATCAATGAATGGTTTAATTAAGATTAGACACGAGAAAAAAATCGTTGGAGAAATAGAATACTATATATTTTTTAAATCAAAGACATGATTGAATAATCAGATGTTTTGAGTTATGATTTCAATGTGATATGAATATAGATGTGTCTTGTAATTAAAAAACTAAAATTCTATTTTATTAAAAAAGCCTATTCAAATGTCATACACATGTCTTCAATCTTTAAAGCTTATTGAAGAGTCCAGAGTACTTTGAAGACCACTAGTTCACCATCCTCAAATTAAATGGCTTATTCTTTAAAGGAAAATTTTTTACACTGAACAAGAACATTAGAAGAAAATACTAAACATTCAAGGATTATGTTATCAAACACATGGTTGACATAAGAATCTCTCCCTTTTGATAATGGTAACACATAAATGTTTAGATAAAAACATAATAAGATAAAACATAAACTTAAGTAGCTATAAGAGGTATTAAAAATGAAATATACATGCTCTCCCTTACTTCATGCTATTTTTTGCTGCATGCTCCCTTTGACTCTATGATTATTTAAAATTTTATTTTAACCATGATCATTCCCTCCATTTGACTCCATTGAAAAAGGTGCAATTTACATAATTTCTATTATACCATTGAATGAACTTCACAAATACATAGTTCAATTATTATTTTAAATATACATACTCTAGTTCTATTAATCCTCTAATGACATAATCTCTAATAAAATAAAATCTTATATTTTTTTATTTCTTTTCTTATAATGATAAATATATTATATACTTTTAGTAACAAGCTTAGTCATATCTCCAATAGTTTCTTCATTTTCATATAGTTTATTCCTGAGTACCACTTTAGCTCTAATGAATTTGATCATTATGCTTAAGAATTAAATCTTATACTTAAGTTTTCTTAAATTCGTCTAACTATCATTTCTTGACATTACATATACCATTTAGGGATTCTTGACTAAATATAGTTTCTTATGAGAAATACAAATGTAATATGACCAATCTCTCCCATAGAAACTCATATACTAACACCTTGAATAGAATATCATTTATTTGATTTCTATAGATTTTTATACTACTAACCCTAAGGTAGTTGTTGATGAGCTCCTTTTCTAGATTCCTTTATTCCTAGATTAATTTATTTTCAATACAAGATTCATCAACAACTCCATCAAATAGTTCAATGTTTTCATTAATTATTCTTGTAATTGACTCAATAAACACAACTTGTATGTAGAACGTATCTAATGTTCAAATCAAATAAACCTAATTTTTAATTGACATTTTTCTAATTAAAAGAAAATAATGAACATAAATCTAAAAAATCTAGATCAATATTAAATTATATTAATTTCTCAAAAAATAAATTATCTACAAACATGTAATACTTATCATTTTTGTTTTGTACTTGCTTATATGCCTTTTTAAGTGAGGGATATAAATTGATCTCATATTTTTCATTCCTTGTAATGATCATAGAGCCATTCATTTTTATAATTTATTAAATTACATTTATTTTAGCTTTCTAACTTTTTAATCAATTCAACAAAGCTTGTCACATTTTTATTGTCATAAACTTTAACTCTAGTAAATTTAAAAAGATTAATGTAAATCACAAATCTAAGCTTCTTCACAACTAAGTTGATGCTTTTTATGTCCAAAATAAATGATCTCTAAAATTCTATTGATTCTTAGGTCATTAAAATCAATGTCCTACATAGTGTTCCTTTTCTTTGCCTTTTTTTATGTTCAATTCTAAAGTAAACTATGATTTAACAATAAGCTCATATATTTCCATTTTTATTAACAAATCATATGATCATTGAATCATATTTCATCAAAAAAATATCAAGAAGTGCTCCAGGAGATGGAGCGATGGTGGTCCAAGCTATGCTTGAGGCCCTTAACATGCTAAGGGGTTCCCTTCCCCGTTACAGTGTCGTGGAGATTCAGAATGACTCGACGATGGTGCTCCAGGAGGTCCGCAACTTAATATCCCACCCATTGTGGCAGGCCATTTTGCTGAAACTATCAGGTACGCTAGGTGTTTTGAGTTAATCAGATTTTTCCACATCGATAAAGAAGGGTTTGCACCTGCTGATTGGGTGGCACGTGCTGCATGCTGCAACGAGTTCGTCTAGGATTGGGGAGACCCCCTCCCTAAGCCCCTCATTAAACTTATGCTGTTAGATTTCATGTTTGATCCTCCATGAGGATCACTCAGGAATATCCTTTGTGTGGCTTATGTCACTTTTGGAAAGTTTAATATATTATATATTTTTATCAAAAAAATATTAAGAAAGAGATGTGGTATGGACTTGCTTGCAATATTTGAATTGATATTGCAATAAATCCATGCATTCACTAATAAGCTCCAAATGATTAATATTGATTAATAATAAGAAAATCTAAAAACATTTGGTCTTTTAGCCTTAGCTAAGTAAGCCAAGGACAACCAATTTACAAGTGAGTTACATAAAGTCACAATGCAAGGCTTGTCTCCATAGGTCCTAAAATATGGAGACATCTCTATAGATTAACTAAGCATTAAATTTTGGAACACAAACCATCTTTGGTTCAATCGTGGTAGCATGTGTATGTTGTGATTATCCAAAGAAATTTTAAAAGTTTGTTCCCTTTGGAATCCACTCATATCTATCATGCTTTTTATTAATGAGCTTCTTAATTAAGTAATCAAATATAAGATGTCTCAATTTAAAATAATAATTACATAGAATATTAGAATTAACTTGATAACTAGATATACATGAAGATGCAACAGATAATGCATTGAACAAATGCATATTTGTTTTTTCAGTCTATAACTATGTTGCAAAAATACATTATTTTTTGTGACATGGCTGTAAGATGATGCATGTTTAAGTACATATGAAGCACTCAACTGAACATTATTACTTTTCACATAATAGAGTGAAGTACCACATAAAAGTAAATTTTAATGATTATAAGTAGATACATGAGAAAATAATGTAGCATACTTTGACATAGATCATGTATTTCATTTTTAAGTGAATCATATTTTTTGCAGTTTTTCTTTAAATAAAGAATTTTCTTCACTTAACATATCATTCCCTAGCTTTAAGAATCGTTGCATGCAATATATTTAGACAATTCATTTTCAAGTTCTTTACCCAAAGCATTCAAATATGGAATATTAGAAATATAGGTATGAACTTGATAAGTTAAACAAATATTTTCTTCATTAAGTGCATCACATTGTTCATGCCATTCAACTATTCCATATTCATATTTTGTACAAATATTATAAAGATAAACTTATAAATTAATTTTTTTTTTATTTTTAACAATAAAAGTGCTAAAAGAATTTGTGATATTTCATCACAAGATTCAAAAAGTAAACTAATGTCTAGAATTAAAAGTACTTGATACAAGTTGATCTCCATCATTGATCTCTAAATTGAGTTTCTTCTTTTTTCTGATCTTCTCCTCATTCTTTCTATGGTTCATCTCCTCCTTATCATCACTAATATCTTTAGATTCTTTTTTTACCATATGACAAATCCAATCTTTACATCCTCACAAAACAAGTTGTGCCCTTACACACTCTCACACAAATTTCTAGAGACAACATACAAAAAAGAAATTTATTATTTTAACATTTAATTGAAATAAAGATTCTTGATTTGTCACTTTTATCTTCAAGAAGTACAAAAAAGTGAATAAAAAGATCTCACAAATTAGCATCGACTTTTTGAAAAAAAATTTTAAAGTCTTTTTTCCAAGTAAAACAATTTTAACTATTAAATAAATAACGGAGGACAACTAGATGAATATCCCTCCACTGACATTTCATAATTGTCAACTATGGGTATAGTCATCATTAATTTATTACATAAAATGACCGCAATAACAAATCAAGAAATTTGGATTTAAAGTAAAAATGAAAATATTAAAACTCATATTAATAAAATAAACAAATTAGAAAATAATTAAAAATTATTAACATGATTAATTTGCACATATAAATAAATGATCAACCTAGTGATTTTACTTAATGTAGGGAGCCCATTTTGATACCAAGTGATGTGAAAATGTGTATGCAAATCCCACAAAAGATGATAAATTATGGGTTTTAAAATAATTTTTTCTAATTTTTAGATTGTATTTATTTTTAAAATTTTCTTTATAAATTTCTTTATAAATATATTAATTTATAAATTTAATTATTAAATAAAGTAAAAAAATATTTAAAATATTACACTAAATTTTTTTGGTGATTTGATTTAAACTAGAACCTACATCGACCCCAACTAAGCTCAAGAAAAAACTCTATTAGTAAACAGGTTACAGCTTGAGATTGTTTTGTTGCGATTCACCTTTAATCAGCTAGCATTTATGTGTTCAACTACAACCAAATCTTTTATGAACTCAACCTTAACTTGATTTTTTACAAGTTCAAACCAAACTCAAGTTTTCATAATACTTGGCTCTCAACTAAATGAAAACAAAAGGAAAATAAGAAATAAAGTTTTTAACAAAAATGTGTAAATTTGTCTATACTTATTAATGAATATAGAAATGTACGAAGATCATAAAATATAAATAGAATTGAGAAAAATGAAATCTTAAGGGAATTAAGGCTTAATTGGAAGAAATTAGAATTTTAAGTAATCCTAAGCTACATGTGCTACTAAGAGAAATGTATACTAGTCAAATATAATGTAATTTAGGATGGTTAGATCAAGAAAAAATTAGATCTGGGACAATTTGATCACTTAGTATGACATTTGGAATGCTCAAATATTAATTTATAAAATTGAGAATGTTCTTATCAACTGGAGTCAAAATGGATTATACCGAGCAATAAAATTCGACAACAGATATTTCATAAATAATGCAGTTTGATGAAATCAAACAAGATCATGGTCATGGGAATGTCGAGCAACGATTAATTGCTTATAGTGGATGAAATAGTAATTGTTTAATCACCCAATCTAATGGATTATTTGATTGATTAAGGTCACTATCTAAAGGAATAAGCGGTCATCGCCGTGTGATCACAAAAATGCATGATTGAACAATGTTCAGTCACTTTCAATTTTTGAAGAAAAGAAGCACTAGAAGTTTAGTTACACATTGTCAAGTTGAAAATTGATTTGAAGTTTATAAAGCTTTGCATAAGAGAATTGTGTGAGCCAAACCAGGGTTGGCCCCCACTTAGGTGCTCTAGATTTAATCACCTAATTCAATCATTTTGTTACAATATTACTGTTTAATTTTTGCTCATATGTTACCCATAAAACAGAATGTCTTAACCATAACATGGTTCAGAACTACACAAAACCAAGATGAAGCTTCTAACAAACATGTTTCCAACCTTTTGTCTCTATACATTAGTAATACCCGCTTAGCTTGCTCAGCCCAACAACTTTGCATTTAAGTATAGCTTGGGATACGGTTTAATTTTTTTTTTAATTTTGAAAATTTTAAAATATCTATTTTTTAGATTTAATTTGACTTTAATAATCAATCAATCAAACAAAAATTTTGATGAAGATACATAAGTAAGATTTAACTAGAAAAAGCATAATTTAAAAATGGAATCATATATTTCTTAAATTGATGAATGGCTTAGTAGGATTTCAACCAAGAAAAGAATGATTGAAACATGGAATCCTTTACATTTTCAAAATCAAGGACATGATAGAACCATTAGATGCTTCGATTTAGGATTTCAAAGTGGGATGAATGGAGATGTGTCTTGAAATTAATAAGTAAACATTCTATTTCATAAAAAACGAAAATATGATCACATGTCTTTATTCCTTGAAACTTACCGAACACTATAAATTACTTTGAAGACCACTAATTCATCATCTTTAAAAGTGCATGGTTTGTTTGTCAAATATAAACCTATATTGCACTAAAAAAAGCTTATTAAAAAACTACTAAATAATTAAGGTTTCATTCATAAAAAACAAAGATGGCTTAACACAAATAGTATTTTATAAGAGTAAGGTCATGTAAAAAAATATTTTTACAAAGATTATAAGTATCATTAAATAATAAATATTTATTAATAAAATAGAGTATGATATTGATTATGTGAATGATTCTAAAAGGTATTAAAGTGTAAAGAAGAAAAATGAATGATAAAAAGACAAAGAGGGAATACAAGTGAAAGAAAGAATGTAAGATTTGTAGAGATATTGAAAAAGACATAAATAAGAAAGAGAAAATAATATATAGTGGAAGGAGCCAATGGAAGAGTTAGAAAGTAAGAGATTAAGGTATAGAGAGTGAATTAGAGAGTGATGAGAGAAAAAAAGAGAAAGAGGATGTAAGAGAAAAGTGAGTAGATAAAAATTTATAGAGAGGTAAAGTGAGATAAAATCGATGACACAAATAAGAGATTGATAAAGAGATTATAGGAGCAATGGTTTGAACGACACAAATAAAGAAAAGTTGAGAGATTATAAAAGAGATATAAGATGCTGAGTGATAGAAGAAATTGAAGGAATGGAGAAGATGGAGAGGAAAATGAGTGATAAAGAAGGTGTAGAGAAAAATGAGATAATAACTGAGAAAGGATGACATAAAGTAAGATATAAAAGATTGAGAAAGGAAAGATATCACTATGCAAGGTAGATAATAGAAAGAAGAAAGATAGATTGAAATGAAGAAACGTGCATGAGAGTATAAGAGAGATGGACTATAGACACATATAAAGAGTGTAGATAGATGATGGGATAATGATTCAGAGATAAATAAAGAGAGGCAAAAAAGGCATAGTTCAATAGACAAGAAAACAAATAGAGAGTGTGAAAATCATATAGAGGAAAATGAAAGCATGAATGGGATAAAAAAAGAGGGGAAGTGAGAATGTTAAGATACAAATGTGGGAGAAAATAATGAGAGCTATGATTGGGCGAAGCAATTAAGAAAAAGTCAAGATGAGGACAAAGAAGTGATAGAAAGTACAAAGAGAAGACATGTCATAAAAGAGAGACGATAAAAAGGAGACAAAAAATGTTGTACAAGAAAAAAGAGGAGAAATGGATAAAAAAGAGATTGTGATATGAAGGAGGAGGCATACTGACTTGTGGCATGAGAGGAGATAAAAAATAAATTAGGATGTAAAGGAGTTTGATGAGTAATAGAGAGAATGAAGTGCATTGATAGAGAAGGCTATTTAGAAAGTCATAGACAAAAAAGAAAGAGTGAGACAGAAACACAAAGAAGACGAGAAACAAGAACAAATGAAAAGTGAGTCTTAAAAAGAGACAGACATCAAATGACGTAGGAGCAAAGAAGAGAGAGATAAGAAATATGGAAAGAACAAGTGATGGGAAGAGAAGAGCAAGAACGAAAAAGAGAGTTGATGGAAATAGAAGATAAGGGCTATGAATGAATGTTGGAGAGAGAGGAACAAATGACACAAAATTATGGACAAAGGGAATATACAATGAGAAAAAGAGAATATTTATTCATATAGCTTTCAAACTCTTAGTTATTGTTATAAAAAGTAATACTTTGTAACAAGAACAAATTTTATATCATTTTTTTAATAGTTGTAATAACTATTAACTACCTTTATAATTCTTCCGAATAACTTTTATTAATTATGAATAATTATTATAATAATTTTTATAATAGTTATTCTTTCACTTTTAAAATCCTCAAAAAAAAAACTAGAGATAACTACTTTAAAACTAATTCTTATTAATTGTTCTGGATATTTTGTGATGCTTTAATTAAATTATATTTAAAAATTAATTAATAATTAAATATTTATTAGAATAATTATAAATTTAATTTAGTAAATCTTTCATTTAAATAGTTAACACTAATTTATATATAAAATATTGAATAATTAAAAATTATTTTGAACAATTATTAATTATTATTTATAATATTTTAAGAATTAGTTATATGAACAATTGTTAGAAATACTATTGAACGTAACTAATTAAAATTGCTCTAAGAATCATTTAATTAAAACTTCAATTAACATGTCAATTATAATGCGAATATTCTTAAAAAAAAAGTTAATGTCAATTATTGTTAATATTATTATTTTATACAAATTAAATTATTTTAAGAACAATTTATAATTAATTATAATATTGTAATAATCAATCTATTCATGATGAACATTGTAGTTGAATCTTATAAATATGGAAATTAAATCTTAAGAAAAATATGAGAAATCAAAATAATATATTTTATTGATTATTTAATTGAAATTTAAAATAATTAAAAAATTTAATGTAAGGACAATTCCAAAATAACTAATAAAAATATTTTGTTATTCCTTTTCCCTAATGTTTTAAAAACTTATTACTTCCATATTAAAAAAATAATTTTACAACTTAATCAATCAATAATTTAATTATGATACCTATAATTGATAATACATTTCTTTTCTACTTTTATTTTGTTCATATTTTTAAATGCAATAATTTGATTAGGAAAGAAAAACCATGAAGGTGTTTATAAAAAGAGGATCAACAAAACACGAATAAGAACACGTAGAACACAAAAATGAACAAGATGAAGGAAATTATAATAAGAACAAAAAAAAAGAATGAAAAAAGAAAACAAGGCGAAGAAATCAAAATGAAAGAAGAAACTTTTCAAAGATATGTACAAGAATCGAAGAATTACAAGAAATGGGTTTGGTGTAATATGAAGAAAAATAATACAAAGAAATGGAAAAAAATATTAGTAGTTAATATAACTAAATATAAATGTTTCTTCAAACAGAGTAATAATAGCAATAATCTTATTGATTAAAAAAATCTATTTAATGTTTCTCAATAATATATATATATTTTTTAAATTTTTAAATGATTGTTATATTAAATATTTTGTTAATACTATTAATAATTTTAAATACTTTTTCATTTTAATAATTTAATAAAGTAGAAATAAAATATAATTGTAAATTTTGTTATACAATAGTTATATTATAGTAATTTTTTAGTTATGATTGGTGTAATAAATTTCATTTTTCATTTTAATTTCAATGGGAAAAATCTATTTTTTATAATAAATGGTAAATAGTTTAGTCTAGTAAAGTATGTTGTACCTATTTCAAATTATAACTATTTTGTATTATAATAGTAATCATAAGTTATAACTAATCTTCATCATAATTGCAAGTAATTTTGATAATCATTAAAAGTTTCCTTATTTTTATAGGAATAGTAGTTAATATTTTTTATTTTTATTTTGCCAATTTTAATATTTTTAATCACATTATTCTTCATTTGACTCATTTCATTTTTTTCAAATTCTCTTTTTTAGTTTTCTTTTTAAATAAGTAATTGCAGATAAAATTATAAAAAGATAACTAAAAAGGAAAGAGTTAAAAAAAGAGAAAATAAAAATATCTTAGAAATGATATACAAAGTAAATATTGAATATTCGTAGTTAAATAGAAATAAATAGACTTAGAGAAAAGAGATAAATAATAGTGGATGGTAGACAGCAAGAGAAAAGATGCATGATAAAGTCAAAGAGCTAACGAGAGAGAAAAAGACAAAAGAGGTTGATATAAAGAGATTAAAAAACAAAAGAGATAGAAAAAAGAAATAAAAAAAGAAAGAAAATGAAAGAATGTTTGGGACAAAGCTAAAGCATGAAAAAGGTAATTATTAAGGGAGAAAAGAGGGATGAAGCATCAACTCATGAAAAAGAAGGTGGAGTGATAAGTAGGACACGTGGAAAGAAGAGCAAGTTGAGATAAAATAATGTAAGAAGAGAGCTAAATAACGGGAGGGTAACTAAGGAGATCATGATTTGAGAAAAATATGATAAAGGAAATAGAGATAACGAAAATAGGAAGACATGGTAATGAAACGATAATGTGTGAGAGAGAAGAGACAAAGTTAGATTGACAACAAGAAAGATAAGTAAAGAGGGACGTAGACTGAAATAGAGAACATAAATAAAGTTGTATGAAGAAAAGAAATAAAGAGAGAGTAGAGATATGAGAGAAGATTGATGAAAGTGAGAAAGAGGGATAGAAATATAGGATTCATATGTGTATAATAAGAGAAATAAAGAAAAGAGAGAGGAGGAGAGAAGAGAGTTATAAAGGTTAAGAGAAATTAGAATGGAGATAAAACAATGATGGTTAGAGATTATAAAGAGATATCGAGAGCAAGAAATGATAGGAATGAGTTAGATGTAATTAGAGAGAAGACAAAACGGAGGATAAATTGATAAAAAATAGTGGAAGAAATAATGGAATGAGAAATAATGTGTGAATGAGGACATTTAGATTAATGTTAAAAATGTAGGTGAGGGGGACCGAAGAGTCATCGATGGAAAGAATGACAAAGATAACAAATTAGACTAACACAAATAGACAAAATAGGTAAGGTGGAAAATAAATACATATGAAAAGGAATGCTATACTATACTACACAAGAGGTAAAGATAAACATAAAATGAGACATACAAATATAAGCAATGTGTTTGGTAAAGAAGAATAAGGAAAGGGATAGAAATATATAGATGAAGGAAAAAATAGAGAAAAGTAAGAAAGAAGGGTGACATTAAAGAGAGAGAAAAGTTTGGTAGAGTAAAGATATAGTCAAGAGAGAGAAGGTAGATGAAGCAAAGAGGAGTGAAAAGAGATAATAAGAGAGATATCTACACAAATAGAGATATATATTGCAAAAAATGAAAAGAGAGGGAACATTAATAGAAACAACATAAGGAGATAATGATGAAATAGAAAAAATATAAGTACCAATGAATGTGGAGAAAGATAATTTTTGAAGAAACATAATTAATATTGTTTTAAAAAATATGGTCAAAATAAATAACAATAATTTTATTTTCTTCTTTTTCGATTTTACATATTCTTAAAAAGGATAATGTGATTAAGAAAGAGAAACCTTGAGGGTGTCATTATGAAAAAGATCATTCATAATAGGAAGATTAATAAACTATAGAGCATAAAGATCAACCAGAAGATGAGAAATGTTAAAAATAATAAAAATAGAATGAAAAAAAGTAAAAGAAATACTAAAATTTTATATAAATTATTTGAAGGGCAAATAGGACAATAAATGGAGCTGCAAGAAGCAAATGACGCGAAAGAAGACCAAAAACAATAAAAGGAAGTTAAATAAGAATATTTATAATTGATAAGAGCAAATATAGTATTTTTAAATTATTAATAATGCTATTGATGATTATCATATTTTATATTTTTAATTTATTATTATTTCAGAATTCATAACATAATATTTATATTTTTAGTATTTGTAATATTAATAATTTAAAAATAATAATTATTGTTAATAATGCAAGAATAATTATATAAGTGTTGCTCCATTTACTATGAAACATTAATTATTTAATAAAAACTGCTAAATAAAACTTTTGTAATATATTTTACAATTCATTCTAATTACAAAAAATATTTTTTAACATATTTTAATTATTTTATTCGAAAAAATTTATTATATATTTTTCAACTTATATTAATATTTTTAATATTAATAAAGAAAAATTCAGTTTCTCTTCTTATTATGTACAAGATCTTTTTATTTTTTATTATAAGTTATTAAATATTTTTTAAAATTTTAATATAGTAATAATTAATAATTTTTGTACTTAGTTTACTACTTTTATTTATTTTTGCCTTATCATTCTTATTATGATTCATATCATGTTTCTAAATCCATTTCTTAATTTTCCTACAAAATAAGATATTAAAAGTAGGCAAACAACAAATGATATCGAAATAGATAGCAAGAGAAAGAGATTAAAAAGAAAAAAAGATGAGAGAGGGGAGAAACAAAGTAAAAAAATATATCTAGAAAAAAGAAATAGAGAAGATGAAGAGAAAATCGAAATATAATAATAATAGTTACATAGTAAGAGAAAGAATGCATGATAGAGTAAAGGAGCAAGAGTGAGCAAGGGAAAATGATAGAAGAGATTGATATATGAAGAGTGGAGAGGAAAAAACAAAAAAAAGATTGAAAAGTGAGAAAGTGAGTGAGGGAGTGAGGTAGAACAAGAAATGGATTATAATTGAGAGTGAGAGCACAAGAAATGGCTATGACAAAACATTAATTTATAAAATAAGATGGTGGATTTATAAGGTGGAGATAAAAAACGAGAGTGTGCGATAAGAGAGAATATGTTTAAAGAGAGACAAACAAAGAGATGTCAGGTAGGAATGGGTGTGAAAGTGAGCATGATAGATAGAATGTAGTAGGTAGCACATTCGAGAAGGAAATTCAAGAGAGATAAAAGTTATTCAGAGAAAAGATAGCTAAAACTTTGATGTAGGTAAGATAAAATTTAAGAGACATAAATTTGGAATTAAAAGAGAGTTATGAAAGGAATGTGATTGAAATGATTTAATGGTGAGAGTGTGAGAGACAAGAGGGAAAGAAAGCAATAGAAAGAAAAAGATTTACACGGAATAGAATGCAGTAAGGAATAATGTGTAAAGAGAAATGAGTAATATAGAGATAAAGGAGAGAACAATAATAAGAGAGAGTGTGATTAAAGTGAAGTGAATGAGGAAAAGTTATATAGTGTGTGATGGAGGCCTTATGAAAGTAAAGTGAAATAGATAGAAAAAGTTGGCATGAAATATTTATAGTTAAATAGAAATAAAGAACACTAAGAAAAAATTGTAAATAATAATAGGAGCTAAATTATAAGAGAGAGAGTGTGCATGATAGAGTGAGAGTAGATGAGTAAGAGAGAGATAAAGTAGATTATTAAAAGGAGATTTGGGAGATAGAGAGAGAAAAAAGTAAAAGTACATATACAAAGAGAAAGAGAGTGAGGGATAGAGAAAGAAAAAGACAATCAAAGAACAATTCAAAAGAAATAAGTGGAGGAAGCATCAATTTATAGAATTAGTTTGAGTGATGATGTGGAGATATTGGAAGAGAGCATAAGTTGAGATAGAATTGGTTAAGAGACATAGACAAAGAGAGAAGGATAATGTGTGGAAAAGAGTAAGATAAAAGAGCGAGAAGTATGGAGGTCTTAAAAAAAGAAAATAAAGAGAGATAAAAATGATTGAATGTTGAGATAAGTGAAGAGTTGGATATAAATGAGATAAAAATTTTCAAAGTAAAAGAGAGATTGAGTCATAGTGAAATAAAGAGAATGTTAGGAAGAGATATCTTATGAGAAACAATGCCTTAAAGAAGGAGACTTGAAGAGATTTTGAAGGAAGAGAGGCAACTAAAAGGTCAGTGATGAGAAAATAGAATAGTGCAATCTTAAGAAGAAAGAATATAAGGAGATAAAGATGCAACATGTATAGTAAAAAGTAGATAGAGAAAGTGAAAATGTGAAGTTAGAATGTTGAAAAAGTGAGTGTGAGAAAGTGGAGACAAATCTAAGATAGTTTGATAACAAAAGTGAAATAAATAAAGAAGAATTTAGAGAGAGATAGATAAAAAAAGTGAAATGGTTGGGAGATAAAGGTAATGAATATAATATAGGAGATGTAAGATAAGAGATGAGTGAGGTGAGAAGTTTGGCACAAAAGAGAAGAAATAAAAGAGTAATAGTAGAACAAATAGGGAGAAGAAAGAGGAAGAGTTGTGATGTCTTCCCACTTGCACCAAATTTGAAAAATGCTATTGCTTCACTATGATTTCCACCATTCTCAACCTTTGAGAATGTTAATGTTATTTTTTACATATGGCAAAAGAAAAAGAGCATATTAATGAAATGTTATTGTTCTTATTTATTACATTCCATTTCAATCTAGATTTATTATATGCAAGTCTTATATTACCACTATATATATATATATATATATATATATATATATATATATATATATATATATATATATATATATATATATATATATATATATATATATATATATATATATATATATAGATAATCATCATTTTTGTGCCTTGCCTTGTTGTCAAATTATCTTTTAGCCACTCCCAACCTCTTCTTTAATAATGAGTGTTACCAAAATTATATGAATCATGTTATCAAAACATACCTTTATTTTATAATATGACAACATACAAAATACTATCATGTTAAGAATCAAACAATTTTGGTCCATCACGAAATGAAAGCATAAATATATTATCTGCAAAATTAATAAACCATTTTAAACCTAGTATAGTCCAAGGTAACAACATTTATCACTATCGAAGCTAGACAAAAAATATATTAAGTAACAATTAAGCATAAAAACATTGTTTGATATAGTCCATGTCTAATAAAATATAATTGATGATAAATAAGTATCAAATCTTCAACTATTAAATGTAAAGTAAAGAAAACGGATCATCTAACTAAAACACAAACTCTAACAATCTCCAGTTTTGCTTCTCAAAAGTTCTGACTCCTTCATCCTACAAAGATATAAAGAGGTGACCTAGGAGACTCAATAGGGAATCTTTAAGCTATGCTATTAAACTATCATGTAGTAGCCAAAATATATGAATGTGTCCAATGGAGTAAATCTTGTAAAATAATAGAATGATATTTTAACTACTATAATGACAACATTATCTACAAATAAGTCAATATATACTTCCTTATACTATGACAAATTGGATTCTTATTGTCCACTTATTGATGTAACACACATTCTTCTCCAAAACAAACATGACAAGACCTACACTTCTTTCACATCATGTAATCTAATACTCTACAGAAAAATGCTAATCAGATGGGCCATCCCTTTAAGATTTTGGGGGTCCTTAATAACCATAAGTACTCTCCTAAAAAGCATAGAACATTATGTAATTCCTTATAAGCTTAAGCATTTATGCATAACTACTCTAGATAAAAGAAGTAGGGTAACTAAATTGTCTATCTCCTAAGTGAGTATGGATAATTAAAGGCCTACTATAACAAAATGTCTTGTGATTTTCACAAAATCTTAATTCAACTAGTTAAAGAAGTTTAGCCCATTTTTTCATACAGATTATTTCAAGGACCTTGCCTATCAAACCCAACATAGTGTCTACTGGGTCTTTATTTTTACCCATAAGTTAATTAAATATTTAGTTGATTACCTTCACAACTAACTTTAGGTACATAGTAGTATCATTAGTGACCTTTATGCCCCAAAGATAACCCTTAATCATCATACCCATCTTGAGGCCCCTCCAGAGCTACCATGAATTCCATAGATCACTAACTATGATGTCATTATGTGACTTAAGAACATAAATAAAAGCACTTGTGGTGTTACCCAAAGGACCTAATAAACTTAAGGCTAGCAAACATCATTATCTTATTACATCTTTGATAGAACATTGGGCATTCCAATATCTTATTACAATGTGCATAAAGGTTCATCGATGGTGTTTTCTTAGCAGAACAAATGGGCCTTCCATTAGAGCTTCCTTTTCTATAGATTTTTTTTATGCCTTTGAGCTTGATTCCAAGTCCAAGCTTACCAACATAATCTTATCCAAAGACCTTAAATTTTAAATTTAACTTTGCTAATAATTGTTAATTATCCATAAAACATTTACTTTAATTTCTAAGCTCAACCTTAACACTTTTTTTAAGGATTTAAACAATGCTCTCCAAGGCTTCCCAACAAGGAACCAAGGGCTACACACACCCCAATAACTATCTGAGTTCTCATATTGGTTGAGTCCATGCCTCCAATGACTTAGCCATGAAAGGGTTCAATGCTTCCCATGTAAGCCCAAGGGAAGAAGTACTTAGCCAAAACATTTTCCAAAATTTTGGGTTTTATATCTGCACAAAAATAAATAATTTATTAATTACCATAAGGTGCAAATTTTATCACTAAAATGTCAAAAATTTCCCATCCTAAATTTTGGAAAAAATACACACGTTTTTACCTTCAATTATTATTAACTAAGATTGTTAGTAATTTCAAATGCAATCATAGTGACGCACCTCGAATGTACATTTCAAAAAATAAATTTATATAATAACATATAATCAAATCTCAATTTTACACATCCCTTGTTTTGTTATGCCTTTGATACTCTTTGTCTATCCATGCAATAATCAAGAATTGAATATTACACTGTATCTGTAATAGCCCTAGTTTTCTTTATTTTATTTATTTTATATGCTTAAAAGAAAGAGCTTTTTGAGACAAATCTAACGATATTTAATTTGTAATTTTTGGAGCTCTAATGAATAAATTATGAATTTTTAAAGATTTGGGATAAATTTGTAACGTTGAGGATAGATTTGTAATTTTTAAATTTCGGCTTAGTTCAAATTCAATTTGACGGAGGATATATTTGCAAATAAGCATTTTTAGGGGGTTTTATGCAAAAGAGCCGGTTAGCGAGGCATTCGGCAGTTGCCTCACGAGAATTTGACACATTTCTGCAGCATTTATAAAGCTAATCAAGTGAAACATCTACGAAAACTTCGAGTGCATGCGACTTTTAATTTCTAGAGTGCGAGGTTCTGCAACAAACGAGACTGCGGCGAGGAAATTTTATTATTTTCGGCACACGACGGCGACGGCCGACGAAGGTGAGAATTTTGTTTGCTTTGTCATCGGCTTGTATATTTTTTTCGTGTGAGTGGCGGTCCATGGGCCGGCGAGAGACGCAAGAGATTTTGAGTTCGCAGGAGAAATATTTCGGTTTCGTCGGACGTACAGGAGAGAGAGAGAGAGAGAGAGAAAGAGCGAAAAAAAACCGGTCCAAGCTTAGAGAGCGAGCGGTCCAGCGTGCCAAGAGCGCGCAGTCCAGCACTGAGAGCACGAGGTCCAACGCGCCAGGCGTGCACGGTCTAGCATCGGGCATGGGCGGTTCAGCGCCCACATAAGCCGATTTTGGGATTTATTTTTGGGGGTTTGTTTGGGAGAGCTATTCAGAAAGTACTTTTGGTTAATGAATATATTTTAATTTCTAACCATGGCCTTGTAGGACATGAAGAAAGAAAATTAGAAGTGAGCATAAAAATTTGGTATAACAAATAGAGGTAGATAAATTCCTAACCCTGTGATGTAGCACAATATTATGTGTTTTTACATGCTTTTCTTACTTTTATAGAATTGTGATTGTTGCATATATTTATGGCATAAAAAGAAAGAAATACTATGGTATTGATTACTTATGCATTTGCATATAAACTGAAAAAGATAGAAATAACATGGTATAATAGTGAAATCAAAGGAAAGAAACAATATGGAAAGAAGGTCTTTTTATATGGCATAATTTTTTTGAATTACGATTTGAAATGGTAGTAAAAAATGGATTCCCAGAGAACATTATCCTCACCACTAGGCTCAGCGTGTGGGATCGCAGGGTATCGATCTTCGGATCAGATATCTGCCTAGTGTTATGTGCTATGACTCCATGATGATTTACACCAGGCTCAGTGTGTTGGATCGCAGGGTATGGTACCATACCTGCCTGGTTGCACTAGGCTCAGCGTGTTGGATCGCAAGGTATCAATCTTCGGATCAGATATCTGCCTAGTGTTATGTGCTCGGTTGGATGCTGGCTGGAGGTCATGATGATGATTGGATCTAGAGGATAATGCGTCAAAGGAAATTGGGCTTGGTAATAACACACTATATAAGGAACTGACATTTCTTTATAGTTTTCATTTGGCATTATGTTATATATATGACATATGGTATGGTTTTAGCTTGATGCATACGATTCATCTTTATTGTTTATGGTATTTTGTTATGTCTTTCATTTACTTGGTTAACTATGTGGATTTATCTACTGAGATGTGTAAATTCTCATTTAGTGCTTACATCACAGGTCATGAAACCACAGCACCAAGAGATAGGAATGATGCTACTACAGAAGAGTCATTTCCAAGAGATGTGTGAGAGGGAAAGTTTTGGTGTGATTAAATGTTTAAAAACATGTCTTTATATATATACTTTAGATTTTGAGTTAGTGTTTGACTTACCGTCGGGTCCCCACCTTGGGTTTGTTTATTTGTCCTCACTTAGATGCTATATCTTGCGACTCTGATGTTCATTTTGTGATCTAATGGTATTGATGTAGGTGGGGGCTTGACAGTATCCATATTAACAAACATCAATTCTATTATGAAAGAAAAACATCAAAAGGGATCTCAACTTCTAGCAAGACATAATAACAAAACAAGACTTTTTTTTAGGTTTTTGATTATATTAAATAAACATTTCTTCTCCATGGTTTCCCAATTTTCTAATAATTGTCATGATAATCAATGCTTAATGCATAAATGCTTAAACAACCAAAAAGGGAACAAAAGTAGCACGATTTTAATTTATTCCACATGATAATGTGTAAGTTAAAGAGTGCTTTGCATGAACTATTTTTTATCCAAATTCATCTTCTACATATATATATATATAATTCAAAACATGCAACATAATTATGGAAACTACTTTGCATTCACAAAAAAATGCTAATATATATTTTTGGCATGGTTCCATTATAAATATTACATAACAAACAATAATAATTGACCCATTTATCTACTAGACAATCTTCATTCTCCTGGATAGAAGTAATTTTCTCATTCTGAAGTAATTGTCTTGAAGAAGAATAACTAGTTTTTATCATAATCAAATTTTCATAGCTTCATATGTATTTTAAGAAAGTAATTTCATTTTATATTGGATAAGATCTTCGCTAAATATGTAATATGAACTCAATGATCATCCTATATAAAATAAATATATAGATACTTCTCCTTATTTAGATCTTTTCTTGCATCAAATTTTGAACTCTCCTTCTTCTTTATCACTAAACTTGCTTTTCTACTTGGCATATTCTTGATTGACTTCTCTAATTTCCTTTGCATGGTTGTGTTTTCTTAAACCATTGTAAACTCATCTTTAAAGCTAACATAAACTTGGACACACCTTCTTAAACAAAGCATTTTCTTTAATATAATTTCGTTTTGGGGTAACAGAGTCACAATTTACCCTATTTGAATAATCGTCTTCTAATTAGATGTTTTAGGATAGATATATCAAGATCCAAAAATTTATATATCAATGAAAGATATGCCTAATAAAGTATTCTTTCTATTATGTATATGTATATGTGTGTGTGTGTGTGTGCATTGTGTATACTATTTTAATCATCTCATCTATTACTATCGACTTCTATTTTTTAAGAAACCTATCAATATCTTATAATGCATTCATGGTTTTCTAATAATAAGGATGATAGAAAAATCAAAATTGTTGATAAAATTACAAACTCGTTTTAAAGCATTAAGTATAATCTAGGCTTATGTGATGCAACTCAAGACTTTTCATTCTACCATTCCTCAAATTTTAGAACTTCTAACTTCAAAATTAAAAATTTAAAATTAGACTTTCTTGCATTCAAATTTTAAAATATTGTAACATCAAATTTTCATTCATGAAGAAGCACATACCTTAATGAACTAAATAGTAATAATAGTTTAAATAGTGCCAATTCTAACATAATATTTGTCAATTAAAGGTAATAAAAAAAATAACTATTATTATCTTGCCCTTTGTTTTCATTAAAATAATTATAATGAAAACGTTTATCCAATGTCAAATAAGTATAATAATGATATTTCACATTAATATTGATTATGTATTTTCTTATAATCAAGGCTTAAGGATTTTTACAATTATAAATGCAACTTTAAATTATATTCCAACCCCAATTTCTACCACTTTGTGTATTCTTGAATGTATGATTTTTGATGACATTCTTCTCGCCAATATTTTGATAATGTGTTTCTACGTTTGTATCAAGACTATATAACAACTAAAGTTTAGGTAAAAATAAAGATAGTTTACATTGGCATGAATTAATAAACAAATCAATTTGATATTTACCAATTGTTGAGAAAGAAAGAAACCATGCTGATTAAATATCAATATATCAAAGTAGAAGTTGTTTTATTATATCACATGTAAAATTAGTTCATATATTAAAATAGTAATAAAACAACTTGATAAAAATATAGTTGACTAATTTATTATGCAAAAAAGCATTAGACGGAGTTCAAGAAAGGGTCTTAGTGAGCAGGAGATGTAGAGGTTTAGGCTTTATTAGGATCTTGTGTTGCTTATATTTTACAAGATATTCTTACCTATAAATCTAATAATATTAGAGCTCATAAAGAAGTGTTTAGTTCTATGATAATGGGAGGAATAGAACCTAAGCCAACGGTTGCTCAAGCATCTTTTTGATTGCTAATTCAAGTACTTTTATCTTTAGCCTTAAAAAAATATTTCTTTATGTCTTAAAATAACTTCAAGATAAAAAGGATTCAAGTTTGATCTAAATTAATAAATTAAGTAGAACTTCTATTGTTTTTTTATGATAAATTAATATAAACATCAAGAACTTCAAATTTGCCAAATTTCCCTTCAACAAATTAGGGTTTAAGTAGATAGAGTTGTACCTATTGGAGAGATAGCATGAGAGGTTACAAAAGAATATACTTTTAGTTATGAAAACTATAAACTAGAGAAAGATATATCTTTTTTGTGAAACAAGTTTTTTGACTCATAAAAATTAGGTTTTGTTCTTTTGGTAATTACCAGGCAATTGGTGCTAAAACAATAGAACCAAATCTTATGACGAATGGGCATGTACTTTATTGATTCTCTGATAAGAAGGTATAAAATGTAATAAACAAAACTCACTTGCTTAATGATCATGTATGCTACGAGAAATGCCTTTCTAGTTATATTATGAATCTGTAGATAAATCCCTTAAGGAATTGGAACTTCTAGTATATTGCCATGTTTGATATGATCAAAATTTCCATTTGATAGACTCAAGCTAAGAAATTTTCATCCTATTCAACTTAATTAGGATGTCGTAGCTTTAGCATTAGTCTTGGAAGGAGAAACATGAGGCTCAAAATTATTTAATAAATACTTCAAAAGAAGATTTGAACCTTGGTCTTGAAAGAAGAAACATGAAACACATGAAAAAATATAATTTTTTGTGGAATAATAAATTCCACTTTGGCATGTCTATTATCTTATATATCACAAATATGATTCAAGCGACACCACAGCAGAACCATTAGGGTTAGCTGGGACCTAAAAAATGTCAAACATAACAATAAAATATCATGGAAGAAATTTATTTCATAATATCTCTTTTAGGTAATTAATCATTTGATTAGATGTAGACTACTTATAATTTCATATTCCCATTTTCTTGGTAAAAAAACCATAACCATAATAGAGTAAAAAGTATAAAAGTAAAGCAAAAAGAAAATAGCAAGAACAAATCAATGAAAGGATTGGCTTTACTTATAACTTTAGTAAAGTGTAGCTTCTTGTAGGTTTCATAAAAAAGGTTGAAAAACAATAATAATCCTTTTATTTATTTGGTGTAACTTTGTGAGCCAAATTAGAGGAAACTTTCATATATGATTATGTGTGTGTTTGTGTGTGTGTATGCATGTTAGTGTTGAGGGGGAGGAATCCTATGGAATCCTATTACAATTTTTTTTCTTAGCTCCATCACTAAAAAACCTACTTTCTTAGAATTATGAGATTCATTCCAATGTGAAATGCAATGTTGGAATTACAACATCCCTCTTTTTATACTACTCAAGGTTTTGAGCAATTCAAAATTCATAAATCATATTGGGTTCATGTGTAATTAGACAAAAATCAACAATTTTGGATTAACAAATTGTTATAAATAATTCAATGGTAAAATAGAAGGAATTAATAAACAAAAAAATTCTAGAAATTAATATGAATAATAGGATAAGAAAAGAGAATAAGAAAGGATTTTTTTGCTAGTTGCTTTGTTTTAAATAAATATTTTATTCAATACTTCTAGAACTAAAATAGATGGTTTTGTGCCTATTAACATTTTCCCCTTCTAAGTTGAAGCCAATCATTCAAATAGATAGGGGTAAATGAATGAGTTTGTATCCTAAGGGAACATATAGAAGTGTCATCTATCAAAATAATACTCTTATTAATGTATTAGTTACATGTAGATTTACTCCTAGAGAATTGGCAATGTGTTAGGGGAGATTGGTATAAGAGATCATGGATACACTTCTTGATAATAGGATCCATGGACAGCCCATGAGGGATTGTCATAATAGGCTTCACAAGTCATTTGTTCAAATAAGTGAAGGTAAAAATGGAATACTTCATGACATTGCTTGGTAAATTGGTTGATGCATTCTACCATTATTATAGGATACTTTGCTTTCATTACATCAACGTGTATTACTTAAAGAAATAGTAATAGAGCTCTTCCAAATATTTTTAAATCATGGTTTAATCATACATGTTGCTTCTAACAAAGCTATTGCTGAAAGCGAAGTTCTAGAAAAAGAATACATTGAATGGAAAATACATTAAAAAGTTATGTAGATATCTCCTATATTGTTCAATAGAGTAAGCACCCAACATATATTGGGCATATAGGCATTCCAAAAAATTTTTGTGGAGGGTATGCTATTATTTTACACCCATTAGTTTGTATGGTCTTCAATGTATGCTTCTGTTTGATCTTCATGTACATTTATCTAAAGAAGCTCAACCAATAGATTATTTACCTATGTTTTTAACATGAATCCCTTATTTCAAACTATTGGGGATCTTGTTAGTGTATTCCCTTAATATATGCTCACTGATTCTATATAATATTGATTGGGAATCCTCATGGTATTTGCACAAATTTTAATAATCAATATAATAAGAGTTGTACAAAGAAATTGAGGGACACAGTTGATAATAAAGACTATTAGAATACAAAGAGAAAGAGCCATACTTTTCTAGTTCTTATGATGCACTTGGAGCTTATCAGTAAAAATTAATCCATTTGGATAGTTATTTTTGGATCTAGTGGAGACTAGATTAATGCATAGTTGGCTTAAGAAAAGTTCCAATGAACTTCAATATGAATATTATTGTAATTATAATAAGATTTATATACATTATCAAATAGTAAGAACTATCTGAGAGAGTCTTGTTTTAAATACATATAAATGACTATTGGTCACCATTTTTGTTGAGAAATAGACGAAGTGATAAATGGAATATAGTTTTTGCCCAACTTACTCATAAGCTATCCAACATAAAAATAAAAATTTCAAAGAATTTATTAAATGAATTTGTATTCATGATGACCCTTAATGGTTGGATTTTGTAGTTCCTTTTACATTTGTTGGAAAAAAGGTTAAGGAAAGGATGTTTTTGAGTCATTATCCTAATCTCATTATTGAATCTAACTTAGTGGAACAGGGAGGTTGTTATGGTAGAATGGGTAGATTTGCCCTTTCAAAAAAGATCATAGATTGAACTAATATGAAAAAGCTTATTAAAAGATTAATAGATCATTTTAAAATGGCATATACATAACACATCTTAGTGGAATTGACAACTTTTGATTTCCAATGAACTACTATTGCATCTATTCCATTAAGGAATTGATGATCATTTGACCATCCCTAAGAAGGGATGTTTAGATAGAAATACCAAAAAATGTTTTCTTTTTAAGAAAACTTTCATTATAGGAATGTACACATGGTTAAAAAGTTATGTCAATGGATTGAGAAGTTATATGCTAGAAATGAATATTAGAGACGAGAAATGAATCCTTACTTTTGGATGATTGGTCCCTCTAAGGTAGTCCACTCAATATCCTTCTCAAGTGTTAGGGCAAACGCATCTTAAGTATATAAATTGCTAGGTATATGAGGATTAATGCCAAACCCTTTACTACAAATGATTTGTTTTCCCATTCAAAAAAATTTACAAGAAGGGCTTTCCTTGATAGAATATATAATTTCTTGTTGTAGAGCATACAAAGGAATTGTATAAACCATGGTATGAACTTAGATGCTCGATATTTCAGGAGAAGACTTGTTGAAGTACTTCAACATGTTCTTTACATTGAATGAATTATACTATTGAATTATACTATTTAAAGTATATCCATGAGTCCTTAAAAAGGGATAAAAGATTAAATTTTTGTCCAAACACTAATGGGCTTTGTATTAGGATATAATACATAAATAAGTTCTTAATGAATCACTACATAGAATCAAGATATTGGAATTGAGCTTGTTAATTAATCGACATCAATTTGAATACACCCAATACATTTATGGCCCTATTTATTTGCAAAAAATGCTTTTATATCTATCAATTATGTTATGATAGGAGTTCGACTAATGGGGACCTTATTGAGTTGGGAGAAGTTGTAAGCATTACTATGGCTTATTCAATAGGGGAACCATGTACTCAAATAACATTAAGAACTTTTCATACTTGTAGAATATTCACAAGTGGTAATATAAAAAATGTACAAGCTCCCTCTAAGTGAATATTCAAATTTGATGAGTATTTTGTTCATTCCATTCATACCTGTCATGTACACCATACTTTTATATATTTTGTAGACTCGTATTAACTATTAAGAGTTAAAATATTCAACATAATGTGAATATTCTATCTAAAAGTTTGATTTTAGTTCAAAATGACAGATTCGTAGAATGAAAACAAGTGATTGCAAACTTTTGTGGCTGAATGTACTTTTCATTTTAAGAGTGTTCAAAAACATACTATTTCTTAGTTAGTAGAACAAATGAATAAGCAAACTAATGTCATTTTCCTATAATAATGATCAAGATAAAAAGAATACTAATTATTTTCTAGAAGAAAAATATATCTTCGCTTCCACACATAATAATAATGAAGTAAGAAATAAATTTTTTGAATACTTTTGGTAAAAAAAAGATAAGGAAACTCTTGTTTAATCAACATTTGATCAAATCGTATCAAATATTCACAAGAATCCTATAAATTCTTATATTTCTTAAGATAGTTTCAACAATTCTTTCGGAAAAAAAAGAGTATAAATAGAGAGACAATCTCATTATGAAATGATAGTTTATAGTTTGATGACAATTTCATGAAGTATTGAATAGTTTATTATATTATTTACCATTAATCAAAGTGTTTTGCTTTGATGATAACAAGCTCTAAGAATTATTAATAAAGTTAGTTGAGGGAATTTTCATATTTTAAACAATTGATACTTATGTATTAGGGAGAATTTAAAAAAGAAATAAAATGTGTGAGGATCATCTTTATTAGAGTTATAAATAGCAAAAGAATATATTTCAAATTTAATTTTAGATATTTCAATTTTATTTTAATTAGAATGTTAAACTTGATTAAAATCATTCATACAAGGTACAAAAATTAAATATTTTTTAAATAAATTATTTTAGAAAATTATTAGGATTCTAAAGTCTCGATCTTATCTTGTTTGTCCAAATAATTGTTTTATCTTGATCATATATTTAGAAATCTTTATCAAAAACTTATGCCAAAAGTATGTTTTACTTATGATAATTAATAAATAAAAAATAATAATTTAATTAAAATATCAAATGAGAAAAACTTATTTCTAATAAGAACCAAAAGTGTCATCTTAGTGTGTAGGGCCAAAATTTATTTAACGGCACTTATCATGCCAAGAAAATAAGTCCGAAAATTGTTAAACAATTTTGTGTTGATTCATAACCGAAGAAACTGAGAATTACACATTTTATGAGTAAAGTAGGGGGTAGGCATCCCCAAAAAATATTCAAAATTCATAATATAACAAAGCTCGCATAAAAACATAATAAAACAATATATATTTAATGTGGCTCTAAAATTTTTACCAGATTCACATGAATATAGTCAAAATTGACAAATTGATTTCTACAATTCAATTGTATAATTACTTGGTCAAATAATACTAATTTTATCTATCATTTAAAAGCACTTATTTTAATCCACCATTCAATCACACAATTTTGTGATCTCGAAATCGATGTTTTATTTCGATGTACGAACTAAATCTTGTTGTCAAACATCAATTCAAATAAAATGTCCAAAAAAATCCTAATTTCTAAATAATGTTTATCCATTTTTATTCAATCAATCGAGAAGTTTTTAAGATCCAATGTTCTCGGAGCTTTTCAATCAACTAGCTCCTATGGAAGTGCTCTTTTAGCATTTGCTTCATGCCATTATGATTTTTATTATTTATTAATCAATTTTGTTTGATGGGCTTTTTTCTTAAATTAGTAATGACTTATTGGTTAGTTTACCAAGTGTTTTTAGCCATTAAAAATGCCTATAATTATGTGAATTATTGAACACAATTTATTAATAAAAGTTTTACAAAATTTGAAAAACAATTTCAAATCACAACATACATGCCATTTGTAATCGGTGTTCATTGTCTCGTTCTTATGCCACATTGTTCTTTGGTTAAACTAATGATCTCTACAATCTTCTAAAATAAGCTAAGTTATAAATTATCATTATTTTTAATTGATTTTAAAAAAATAACTAGTGCCTCATTATGCTTTCATCAAGCATAAGATTTTTATTTGCATTAACTTTAATTTTTGTGCCACAAAATTATTTTATTATATTGCAAATTGTTTGCATTGAAATGTTGTAACAACCTATTTCTATTATTTAGTTATGAAGATTTGGGCTACTCGACTTTTCGAAAAATGATTTTTATTAGCTGTGGTTTTGCTTAGTTTTTTTCGTTGGAAGATATATAATTGATTTTAGGTCGAGCACCCTAATAGTCTTAGTCTACATTTTATATTTTTGTTGATTTTTATTTTTCTCAAGTTTTAAAAAACTTTATTATTAAAAGAAGCTTAATGTGTTCCAAAATAAAATTAACATTCGTTCAAAATCACTTTTAAATATGTGCTTATGTTTATTCAAAAAATTACTTAAGATAGTTTTCTTTAAATGTTCTCAAAGTATCCAATACTTTTATTCTAAATAATTTGCCCAGTTTTTGTTAACGCTTGTGAATCAGACATCAATTGGTGTAAGAAACAAATTTTTTTAGCAAGAAGAAATTGTCTAGCAAGAACAAATTGTCTAGTAAGAAAAAGTTATGTATTTGATCTATACTCAAATTAATATTTCAATAAGATTGGGTCAAGGTATATCTTCTAGTAGACCACCACACTTTTGTGAAAAGTCTTATCTTTTGAAAAAGACTAGGAAGATTACTTATTTCAAGTTTGTTGATAAAGAAATATGAGAACTAATAAAAACCACTTTTAATTTCTCTAATAAAAAAACAAAAATATTTTTTAATAAAAAAATATTTAGCAAAATAATTAAAAAAAAAATACAACTTATAATTAAATGATAAAGTTATAAGTATTTTATATTACTGATATATGATTGATTTAAGCTTTTACTTGGGTCAAAATTATATCTTAAAATACTAAAGATATTTAATAGATTATTAGGAATTACAAAATAATAGTAAGTATTAATTTGAGTTATGTAATATGTGTGTTATTTTTGAACTATTTAAAGATTAGCATTTTAAAGTTGTGTAGATTATTAAGTTGAGTAGGTGGTAACATCATAAACATTAAGTAATAAATCTTGTAATTTAATTTTTTCATATTCCATTTTATATATATAAAATAGTGATTTTAAAAAGGCACATCTTTTTGGTGATCATGACTTCTAATTTTTTAGATTAACATTTGGAGTACTAAAGTGGTAAAAGGGTGATATAGTAGTCATTTGGGATAATAAGGTATCTTGGGTTATTAGTGAAAGGAAGAATTTTCTAGCTATTAGCTATCCTAATAGATGGTCTATTACTTTCGATCTATGTCTATCACAAGTGATTTGGTTGTTGACTCCCCGATACAACGTCTCTCACCTTCGATCATTTTCTTCTATAGGTGAAGTTTGAATATCTTCAACTGCATTGGGTACACACAATTTGTTCATTAAAGTGAAAGTATATAAAGAAAATAATTTTATTTTATAATTTAATAACCCTTACACTCTTGTGAGCATCTCTATTTATAGAGATATAAGAGGTTCATCAGTAAAATTTTTAAAGAAAAAAAAAAAATAAAAAAGTTATAAAAATTATTTGAATTAAAAAACTCCAAAAATAATTGTGCATTTTGATTATTGGTAATGAAGAGCGATGAAACACTGGGTGGCAAAGCTATAAGGCAAGTGACACATGATAGAGAAGCTAGTCTAATTTTTAGATAAGCATGTGTTTGGCAGAAGAGAATGGGTTGATAGGACTGGTTGGTTGGTGTGGGTCATTGAGGGACATCATGTGTGATGGGTAATGCTGGTTGGGCATACGTCAAACGATGTCTTTTTCAATTGTGTTGATGTAGATGCATTGTTTAGCTCAGGTAGTGATTGAAGTTGTTGAAGGTATTAGTGATGGTAATAAAGATGGTGGATAGTGATAAGATGAAAACTTAATTAAAAATTTTATTTTAAGAATTTTGTAAGTAATTTTGAACCAGGTGATGTGCTTATGGAATTGTGGAACTGGTGCAATGATATGAAATATGTGTTTGTGACAATATGTTTGTTGCTTATATATCATCCTCCTAGGTGACAGAGAGCTTAGCTCGATAGTATCAGAGTGATGGTCATAGTAATGTTCTAACAGGTACGATTGATATGTTTTAAGACATCATTAATAAGCCAAGAGTTCTTCATCAATGTTTTTCCATTCCAACAAACTAAAAATTTTTGAAGTTAATAATTTTTTGTTGGAATTGTCTCGTGATATAAAATTTTCTTCACATAATTATTCCTCTTAACACTAATCTAGTGATAAGGAAATATTCACTCAGCATGAGAGAATTGGGCAATGAGTCATTAGATATTAGATATAATGCTTTATAAGAGACTAAATCCTTAATGTTAAAGGTTGTCCTAATCTTATACTCTTTAGCAAATCCAGCACATATGCATTATTTCCAAGTTTTTGAATGTTTTGAAAACATCTAGATTCATGCACTTGTTATTTCTTATAAGCTATGAGAAGAAACTATTCTCAAATATGTCTAATTATAACATAGTCTCTTTCAAAAAATTCCTAACCTATTTTTGAGCATCTACTAGTTTCCTGTCTTTCATTACTTCAATTAATAAGGTTTGGATGCTCCAATAAACAAGTTGTTGTTTGTCAAATATTAATAGGAGATATTACATTATTACAACTACCAATATCAATGATAATCCAAAATGGTTATTCCTTTCTTTTTATGCTGGTGTTAAAGATATTTGTCCACTTTCAAACATCTTGCAATTATGGGAATGTATAAGTGTTTATAACAAGAAAAATTTCATGTTTTCTAATTCATTTTAGCTTTCTCATCAAGCATCATTTTTTCTTCTTATTTAGAATCTTCATATTAATTAACACCTTCTAGGTTCATAGTCATAAATCTTAGTGGATAGTTTGTCGATTTATGTCCATTTTCGTGGCACTTAAAATATGCAATTGTAAATTATGTGGGTTGGGTTAAAGAAGGGTGTAGAGAAGTTGATGGTAATGTAGGTTAGGAGGTTTAAAAACTATGGTGGATGAGGTTGATGATTTGTAAGTATGAGTGGTTAAGAAATGGTGGTGTGGGCCTTTGAAAAAACTGGCGTATCATTTCTCTTAAAATAGAAATTCTACTTTTTTCAACATCTCTAGCTATGCTATAGGATTTCTCTAAAACAACAATTTTTCTCAATTTAAGCTCTACCAATTTATATTCATTTAAACTTACCAAAAAAATAGAAAAAAATATATTCTTGGGCTCATTTGTATTGCACCTAAGTTTGTAATCTTCAAACTTATTCATGTTCTCTTCAATTGATTTCCAATATTAAAAAAACCTTTTTATTTATCTTTCATTTATATATTATATATTTTTAGAATAAATCTATTATGCAATCTAACCTTAAGATTTCTTCAAGTTTATGATACTTCTTCATCATTGTTAGTATGTTATTGCTCTTAGTTTCCAAGGATTTTATTGGCAATACACTTAGTTAATCTTAATAAATTGATATTTTTTTGTTTAGTCATTTAGGACTAGTTAAACTAATTAATCATACTAGTCTGTTAGTTAATATAATCCCTAGTGTCAAAATTACCACCAAAAGTTAGGGTATACAATTACTAATTAGGGATGTGCTCTCATCTTAATGTCTCTTAGGTCTCTCCTCTTTAAAGAATATATCAAAATCATCATTTTAATCTAACTCATTAGAAGGCACATTTTTTCTTACACTAACATAATATCTCTAATGGATAACATAGTCAAATTTATTAGATGTATCATCATGTCTATTGTAGTTCTTATGTTTTTTAGAATATTTTTTTCTTGTAAATCATTGGTGCAACTCTTCTTCTCTTGCTATCCTTTTTTTCATCTAAGATTTGGTTCATTTTATTAGTTTTGGAGGATTTGTCCAACTATCTTGATGAGTTGTATTATCGATTTGAATATTGCTAGCATATGATCTTAATTTATATTTTCTCTTTGGTTTTGAACTAATTCTTGACCTTGATTTATCATGTGATCAGACCTATCAGATTTTTTAGTCATAGAAATTTTTGTCACATAAGGAAATATTAAAGAATGTAATGTGGAAATCTTTTTTAATTAGAAATTTGTAAAAGCAAGGCAACCACATTTATAGACAAACAAAACAAAGTAAGGTATGCTTCTAAAAAAATAGCAAGTGATCAAGCTCTAACTTTTACCAAGTGTTAGAAAAATGACTCTTTGATTTACATGTTGAACTACACTTAAGAAAAATTACCAACGCCCACTAACTAATCTTCTCAAGTGCATTACTCCATGGAAAACTTGATTGATCCTTTTAATTCGTTAATTAATGTTCGATTTTGTGATGCACGGTTTAAAAATTAATTCAAAAGTCATTATTATCCAAAATATGGTGGTTTTCTTATCATCAGAGAAGCGTTGCATAATCAAGTATTAAACATTTATAATTATTTATGTTTTACTCTAAAAAACTTCTTTTCTATATATAAACAAAATAATTATTCAAAAATAAGTGTCATTAAAGAGTTTAAATAAAATTTAAAGTATCATGAATGAGATATATTAAGTAAAAAAAAGTCAATTCTTAAAAAAAGTATAGTTGATTTTTTTTTTTGATAATTAACAACGAAAGCGTTAGAATGGTGAGTGTAACAAAAAATATGGAAGCTTAAACAAATGAAATCATTATTATTGTAAACTATTTAAAATATTTAAAATATTTACAAAGCAAAATAATAATTTCACAATAATGGTGAAAAACATTGCATTAGAAATGAAACATATTAAAATTTATAAGAATACAAAAATTAATGAGATAATAAAATGCTTAATATAATGAAAGCTATGTGCGAAACATATTTATTGGAAATTTTTCTCAAGATGTAATGTGCAAGAAATTCATTAGGCCAAGATATGAATTTAATACAAAAATCTATAATTTTAAAAATAAAGTGCATAATGAGTATGTTGTGTGGGCATGCAGTATATGGGTACGATACTTCTTTTAAAGAATTTTAAATTCTCAAGGTGGATGTAAGGACAACTTATGTACTTGTGGGCATATTTTTTTCTTCTCTCTACGCTAAATCTTAATGATCTTTTCGAATTATTATGCCTAGACAGCAAGGTTTGTTTTGTAGTTTAGATCATGGTTTTATCCATCATGTATGTTGTTTTGGATAGTGTTTTCTTTTATTGTTGTATATTTTTTGTCCTTTGCATAATAAAATTATCTTACTATTTTATTTATAAAAACATATTTGTCTTAATTTAATTTGTGAGACGTTTTTTATTAAGATTTTGTAAATTTAATTTTTGATAATTTTAATTTTATTTCTTATTCCATATTTATATTTTCTTATTTCAATTTATCAACATTGTTTAAAAAATATATGTATTATATAATATTTATTTTCTCATTTTTTGACGTCAAAAAGTAATATTAGTATTATTTTATAAAATATATTTTCTTATTATTACTTATCAATGGAATATTTTGAATATTTTTTAATGCTTTAAATATGTATCATTTCACATATTTCTACTTCACTTTTTTCTTTATGTTTGCTTGTTTCCAAAGTTTGGACTAGCATAACTTTTTTTTATCATGACATATAAATATTTTACAAAAATTAAATAATCAATATTAATTAATGCAAATGATCTTTGGTTCTATAGTATATAATATTTTATTAATTTAAAAGTTACACTTCTCACTCTAGATAAACGATATTTATTAATTATTGAATTTTTATTCAAAATTATGATTAATTTAGAACAATTGTTTCAAAGTTTACTTATATTTTTTACTTTCTAAAATACTAGATAAAAAATAAAAAAATCATATAAAAAGAAGTTTAAAATATTAATGTATTACAAAAATATGCAAGCATAAGCAAAGTAGCACAAAGAATAAAAAAGACAAAGTTATCAAGAAAAAATAATGAAATATTGAGACACATTTGAATAATCAACTTAAGAACAATTATATTATGTGGATATAAATAGTTTAATAACAAAAATTGTAATATCAATATAATGAACTTAAAATTATTTTGTATATTTGCACAACTGATTGACAAAATTTTTCTAAATATCATAATTTAGTAAAACAACACATTATAATAAAAATTAAAACATTAATGTTTTGAAAATACAATTATCTAATAGCATAATGGAACTCTAAAAATGTTAAAAACATTTTTCATTATTTCATTTGTAAAAATTTTTGATAAAAAGTATCATACAATTAATTAATATTCTAAAATAAATAATAGATAAATAACTTGTGTAGGCATGCAAAAAACTAAATAGTACCACTTAATTAATTATGTTTTGTTAGACGTGTAGAAGGAATTATTAATTGGCATTTACTCTTCATTGTGAGATATTAACTTAGGTGTTGAGAATATTTTACTTTAAACATTTCAAATGTTAAATATTTTACATTAAAAAATGTAAAATAGATATTTGCTTCCTAATTTTTATTATTTAAAAAATTTTATTTTAACAACTACTTTTGTTTCTTCATTATAACATTTATTTTTATATTTGATTTAATATGAATTTTGCATTACTCAATTTTTTATTGATAATTTATGTCCATTGCTATATTAATAGAAACTGTTGACTACATTAAAATATTAGTTGTACTTATGCTTACGATAACTTCATGTTTTTGCTACAATATTAACGGAATTTTAAAAAAAGTTAATAAACAAATTAAAAACAATTCTATGAAAATTTAAATTATTTATTACATTCCTAAAAATAAAGTCAAAATATTAGAATTTAAGTAAAACTAAACTATGATGAAAGACAAGTAAATAATTTAATAGTAGAACTTTGATAATATTAAAAACTAATTCTTGACAAATATTTTATTAAAAACTTAAATTATAAAAAATAAATTATAATATTTGAAAAAAGCAAATAATAATATTTATAAGTTTTTATTTTTGTATAAGATTGTATACTCACAAATTATATATTTAAAGATTAAAATAAATGTTAAGAAAACTAGAAAAAAAATGAAAACTTTTTTAGAGGAAATCAAAACACTTATTAGAATAATTAGTTATTCAATATCATGCAAAATTAATGCTATAAATTTTTTTCTGTCCACTTTAATTTTAATAACAAAATTTTCGTACTTTGGTTATTATAAAAAGTTTTCTAAAATAAATCAAATTATTAATATATTTTTAGTATTTAAAACTTTACTTTATTGTAAGTTTACTTCAACATTTTTGTACATTTTACTTTGGTAAATTTGTTTTCTTTACATCAGAATAAATTATGCAAATTGTTTGAAGAATTTTAGATAATTACAATAAAACTCTAAACAAAGTTTTTTTTAATAATATTTCTTAAAGTATATTTTCTTATCATAATATATACTTAATGCCTTGAATTTTTTATATTTTACCTTAGATTTGTTTCTTATATCATTTTACTTTATATAAGCATTTTTTTTATTTTTTACTAAATAAATGTTTGTGTTATCGAGAAATAAATTTAAATTTACAAAAAAAATAATTTGTAGAATTGTCAACTTATGTCATTCCTAAATAAAAATTAGGACTTGAGATCAACATATATAAAATTCTTATAATAACAAAACTTTTTCACTTTTAAAAATTTTGAAATACATAAATAATGGCTTTCATAAAAATATCAAAATGTTTAATATTGTGTAAAATAAAAGAATAAATTTTTCATTGGGATTTACAAAATAAGTGACCTTTCATAAATAAAAGAATAACTTAAAGGTTGTAATTTTAGCCAATAATTGAATTAAAATATAAATATGACAAGTAAAAATATATTAAAACATAAAACATATCATCGATATAATAAAATATTATTAAACTACAACAATATAAATTATTTACATAGATATGACAAGTAAAAATATATTAAATCTTAAAGAATATCATCAACATAATAAACTATTAAAAAACAATCAAATATAAATTATTTAAACAATACAAAAATAATGAATCCCTTCCTATTATAAGCTGAAAACAATCAAAACATTAATAAAAGATGTTAAAAACAAAAAAAAAAAATATACAAATGATTGTAACATAGTTAACATTTAAATGCTAAAAGTTTTGATGATAGAAGGTGTAAAAAGTTTTTAGTACAGATAGATAAGTATATAACTCTAATTAGAAATCTAAAATTACAAGATGAGGTCCATGAAAACACAAATAGTAAAAATAAATTACAGGACATTCTCGCATGTGAACTATCTCTATTATATGTGATGGATAAGGACTCATATTTATATTAGTTGACACTTTCTTTTGATTTTGAATACATTTTACAAGATTCTGTAAATATGACTTAAGATTGTAATGGTTTATTGTTAGTTTTTAATTTTTTATTAGTATAACTTAAACTTATTCATTATATTTTAAATATTTAGAGTGATTTGTTGATGTAATTTTTTTAGTATCACATGAAATTTAATATTTGAAGTACTTAAGTGATTTATAATAATACCCTTTCTTTTGAATAGTTTACATTTCTTATGTTCATAGTCATTTTTTATTTTTATGAATCAAAAAAAATATTTTACAATATTTTCTAGAACGTTGAAGATATAAAGGAGTTCTTGTTTATTGATGAAATGCAAAAGATAAATTTTAAATTTTTTGCATTATTTGTTATCACAATTATGTTGTATTTGTTTTAAAAGTTTTTATGTTTATTGTGATATTTTAAATGTTTGGAATGATACATCAATATTCTTTTAAATTTATATGTATAATTAAAATATTTTAAATATTTTATATTAATGAAGTTCCATTTTTTATTTGTTTTTAAATATTCTTTATAATAGATTATTACGTAAAGCATGTCGACTAGATTTTTAAGCAATAAATTTACCAATGTTTAATGTGAGAATATCAAGTTAACATTACTTTTATTTTTATATCATAATTTTTTAAATTATCAAATAAACATTATAAACTTTTAAAAATGAAAACAAAATATAAAGTTATACCTTTTGATAATAAAACTATAAATTATTTTAGTTTAAATAAAATTATGTAAATAAGAAAAATATATTTGAATGGAATTTTTAAAATTCTAAAAATTTTTGCGCATATGTAAAAAATGGTTTTCTTTATAATACCTTGACTAAAAATATGTTATTGTTACAATCAAAATTATTTTTCATATTATAAATTTGAAGTGAAATTAGTTATGTTTTCTTATAATCTCACACTTTTTATTTTTATCAATTTGCATAACATGTTTTGTGACATCATATACATATTATGAGGGTAACTTTTGATAGTTCGTTATATTTATTATATTTTCTTTAAATAAAAAATTGTTTCACTTATGTTACTTTATAGAATTTTTTTCCTACAAAGTTATTCTTTTGTTGTTATAGATATTTTTGGAAATTTTTATTATTTTAAATATATTACAAATTTTAAATTTTTACAAACTTTTGCATTTCATTAGATTCTTATATCTTTTTATTAGAAAGGTATGCAGCAAATTTCATTATGTTGGATGTAATTTAAACAATTTCAATGTTTAATAATATTGATGATTTCTTAAATTTTTTAATCCCACTAATGTATTTTAAAAAATTACTTCTATGAAAAAAGAAACTTCTCTTCACATTTACTAAATAATTTAATCAATTGTATTGGTTCTGCAATTATTTGTTTCTATAATATCTTACATTTTTAATTAATAATAGTTACAAGAATAGTTAATAAGAAATTAAAATTTTAAAATTATATTAAAATATGTTTAGAAAGCATGAGAAATATATCTAAAATAAAAAAAGATAGAAGAGATTGAGAAAAAGGTAGTCATTATTATAATTTCTCATTTCATATCATTAAAGAAACTATTGTTAGTATTATAAGTTTTTTAGATACAAAAGTTGACCATATTATATTATAATTACAATTTATAAGAGTAATATAATAATACTAAATACAAATTTTTGTATAAAAATGTATTGAAAATGTCAACAATAGAAATCATAAATAAATGTAAAAAAGAAGTTAACAATAATAAAAGTTTAAAGAAAGAAAAATATAAATATAATTGTAATTAAACTATTAAGATATGAATATAATGTTTAAAAGGTCTATATAATGAATTAGTAAAGAACACAACAAAAAAATATCATATAAACTAAATAGTGCAAATTTCAATCATAATTCAATCAAATATTTTTGATAAAAAATTATTAATAATTTTTGTATCACATGTAAATAATTAATTTTAATTATAATTGTACTTAAACTAATATTTTATTCACAAATAGCATTTTGAAATGAAAAAAAAATTCCATATTGAATAATTTAAGTTCCTCATAACATTCTAATTGCATTTAATTTTCCAATAATATATATAATATATTAAAAAATTTTAAAAATGTTTTTTAAATGTCAATAGATTTATGAAAATATTTAAAACCTTGCACATTTTCCGTGCATGTGAAAAAGTATAAAGTAATAGTTATGAAAATTTTTTAAAAACTTTCAATAAGTTATAAAAAATAACATTTTATTTTAAATATTGATCAATATTCAAAATATTTTGTAAAATAATATTTTTCTAATATAAGCATCACGTTTTTATTTTTTTTAAAAAACGTAAGTTGTTTTAAAAAATACGCCTAATTTTTTAAACTAGTTATCTTAAACTTACAACCATGTATGTAAAATTAACGATACATATATTAGTTGTGTTAAAAAAGCAAAAGATATTGAAAATGTCAATGTAATTAAATAAGAAAGGGTTTTCTTAGTCTTCTAAAATTAATAAGACATAAATTTAAGAAAAGTGTTTTTAAAATAATTTGTATCAAAGATATAGATAATAGGATACTTGGAATATTAGAAATGATATTTTTGTAAAACTGACAACCTATATGATTTGATCATCACAAATTTTTAGAAAAAATATTGCCTAAAATAAGCAACTATTTTAAAAAACCCAAAAAGCATAAAATGACAAATTTTTTCTAAAAAGTTAATGGTAACTAGTTTAGAAAATAAATTATATAAAATATAAATACATAAATGATTCAAAAAAATTAAAAAATTATCTATTTAATATAATGAGCAAAATATTTGAACATGTATTTAAATAAATTTATGAAAATTTTAATTAATCAATATAGTATTACATGAAAGTGAACTTTTTTAATTGTATCATATCCTAACCAAACAAGTCACAATAAAAAGAAACATGGATAGTTTATCATTTGAATAAATATAATAGAATATAAAGAGATCATTAAAAAACATAATTTTTCATGGTCCAGTTAAAATAAGTTATTGAAGACAACAATCTTTAGTAGCATAAAAATGTATATAATTGTTAGAATAATAACAACATAGTACATTCAATAATTATTTGAATAAAATTTCAAAAACTAATGTTTTTTAAACATGTTGAATAAAAAATATTTTCAATAACAAAAGATTTCTTTTATTATTACAAGTGTCATAAACGATTTATTACCAAATAGCAAATCCATATACCAATTAAAAAACTTGTATTAATTTTTAAATTAAATAAATCAAAAACTAAAAATGATAAACGTAATAAAAAATTATTAAAAAAAAGAAAATATCTTTGATTAGTGCCGCCAAACATTAAAAATATGAAGCAAAATGAAAGAAGTCAATAAAACATGAAAAATAATTATCTTGTGGTATATAAATCTGTCAAAAATATAACAAAATATAAAATGCCATGACCATAACTTAATACTTAAAATGTTAAAATTCTTTTAACATCTAATTTAAAAGTAATATTCTCCTTTTGACAATCATGATAAATATTTAGTAAAAGATGAGGTCAACTGACATGTCAAATTTGTTCTAAATTATATGATGCAAAACATACAAGACCGGATGTGTGAATTATGTAAGTAAGAAATTTGTTTTATTCTGGAATTTTAGGAAAAAAAATTTTACACTCATTTTCGTCAAAGCCAATAAAACTAACACACACCGATACTCCAATGATACACTAAACTCTACATAAAGTTCAACTATAACAAACAATTTGAAAACTTTATAATTTTTGTATAAAATAATTTCTACAATTTAAAACCTTTAAAATAAGAGTTGCACAACTAATCCATGAAAATAGCTCATTTAATAGTGAAAATAAGTTTTTTTTCAAAAGGTAGCCATCACAGGTGATATGAACAGAAATGATTGTATAACTACTTTATATTTAATCGTAATGGGATGAGATGTAGAACATTAGATAGAAAAGCTAGATCAATGTGATGATAAATGTGTTATTGTTGATGAAGGGAGAGACACATTAAGTAGCTCAGTCAACCACTCCAGATGGATTGCTAGTTGTAAGTAAACTATTCATAAATATTGGCATAATCTAGACCATTTGATAGCAAAAATGTGCAATCAGTTGGTGTAGAATAAAACTCAAGTTTGGCAATAGCATTTTTTACCTCACATTGCAAAACAATTCACGTGATTTATGCTTATAATATTTTTATTATGACTAAGCCTACTAAGGTCGACAACCCATGGTGTTCTTAAAAAGTCATGACTTGGGTCACTAATGCATAAATGTAAATATGAGCCATACTTATCCCAATTCCATAACCAATTCACGAGTCCTCTGGACTCCTTGTGATTAAGGTGGTTAATGAGTTATGCTCTGGACCAATTAACCCAAAACTGCTGCAAGAATCATGCCTTAAATCGATAATCTATGTTAACATGTCTCAATTTTTGTTAGGCTCTTAGCATGCTGCTCCTCAAGGACCGTGAGTATATTGAGAGCCATAGACCTGAGTTTAGTCCTTCGGGCTTTTCGGTGCAAAAAATATTTATAAGATCTCAAAAATATTATATATATATATATATATATATATATATATATATATATATATATATATATATATATATATATATATATATGAAAATTATTTGAATATTTATAAGATTTCAAAAAGTCAAATATCTTAATTAAAAAAAATACAACATAAATACAAAATTAAATATGTGTGAGAAAAAATAATCATTTGTTCCATAATTGCATAGAAATTACAAGTTTTAACATGCCATATAAAAAGATTTACAAATATATTCTTTTTTCAATTAGCAACTGCACAAAAATTCAATATTTGTTGGCTCCAAAGTTTGTAATTTAGGCCAACAAAGTTTTATTAACTTTTTAGGCTATAGCTTTGCTCCAACAATCTCAAACTACTACAATTAAATTTGAGATTTAACAAATATAGTACTAATCTCAACAAACTATTAGCAAATATTTAGCTTTACTTTATGGTCATCACATCAAATCATACAAAAAAAATAATTATAAATATGAATTTATAATATCTCAATAAATCTGTACACAAAATAATAAAAATTGCAATAGCAAACATACATTATTTTTTTTAAACAAACCATTATATAATATAGAGTTAAAAAAACTTCAATACATTTATCATATGTAAGAATAAATACAAAACATTTTTAAAAAATATAAAAAATTTCAAGTGATGCCTAGCTAAAATTGTTAAAATTTGGGCACATACATTGTATTGAAAACAACACTTTGGGGGTAATTTGATCATGAAAAATGTATTAAAAAAACATTAAAATTAAAAAATCATTATGACAAAAATATATCAACCGTAAAACGGAAAAAGTATTTTAGTGCAAATGAACATTTTGAACATGAAGAAAAAGATAATTACTATCACTATTAAATTTTTAAAACATAACAAATTAGCTTAACATTTGAAATAAAATTGATAAATATATTTAATGTTTAATTAACGAATAAAATTAAATATTAATTATAATAATATATAAAAAGTACAAAATTATTGGAAAATAAAATATTCGAACACGCATCACATTCAAGAAAATGGTTTCGTAATAAATATTAGCTTGCCAAGCTTTATGTTACATGAAAACATAAACAATTAGGAAAAGTAAAAAGTAATTAATGTTGTACTTTTTTTTGAACTAATTATATATATATCTGTAACAGAAATTGATGATAAATAATAATAACAAAAAATAAGTTATAAAACAAAATATAAGTATAAATTTAATGAAATAATAACTATTTTAAAATATTTAATAAAACAAACGTACATGATACGGATGTGCTTTTTCTTAATATAAGCATGATAAATACTTCTAAATATTGTAAAAAAGAAGGAATAAAAAATAACATGAAATTATTAACTTACACGAATTTTACAACGTAAATGTTATGACTACATGATAGCATAAAACATTTCTTGTAGTTTGCTAATGCCAAACACTATTGTTGCAAAAATAATACCAAAAACTATTTAAAAAATTTTCAAGAGAAGTAAAAAGGGTTAAAACCTATGCGCAAATTTTATTTGAAAAATATTATTGAAACGAAAGAAACATTTGAAATTATAGTAAATGGCCCCACAAAATAAAAACTTTAATTAATCATATATAATACATAAAATGAAATAAAAATGAGAAAAAATTATCATTAAATAAAAAAAATTTGTAGCAAACGAAATAAGATATATGTAACACAAAGAAAAATGTTAAGATTTGTAAAAATAGAATGTTACCAAAAGAAGTTACAAAGCAAAAGTTCTAGAATAAATGTAAAATATGAAAAAAATGAGAATGAACAACATTTAACTAAAATTATCATAGAAACAATAAAAAAATAAAAGCTGTTTAGAAACAAAAACTCATTTGGTAGATCTAATTCAATGTGTAAGTCATCAAAATTTATTTTAATAAGCATAAGTATAAGTTTTTTATTAGAGATAGAAAAACAAAACAAAAAAAAATGTTAATATAAAGGAAATTTAAGATATAAAAATTAAATATATTACTAATATGAAATAAAACTTTCTTGGTAAGGAAAATTTCGAAAAGTTAATTTTTTAAAATGAATTATTAAATATAATTAATATTGTTAAGAAATTTAACATTTCAAAAACTAAAGAACTTATGGACCAAAATTTAGTTGTGGTATTGCAAAAATACAATACATGTGTATAGGCATTTTGTGTAAAGGTTATCTTTAATACTAGATTAAAAAGAAATTTCTATAATACATAAAATATATATCATTAATATAAAAATAATTCAAGGTCATTGAAATGTCTACATACTATATTAACAAATAGTTTGGTTAATAATACAAGAAAAATAAATATCATGTTGTAAATCGAAAAAATTTAGAAAGTTGAAAAGTAGAAAAAATATGACAATAATGAAGTATACATAGGTTTATGAAACAATAATGATAATAATTAAATCTTAACAATTGTCCAAAAACCAAAAATGTTATGTGAAAATAATAAACAATTAAAAAATAAATTATTTTAAATCATAAAATGTTTATGCAAACAAAGTGAGAAAATTATCAAAAAGTTAAAATAATTTATGTGATATACTAAGAAAATACTATGTTAAAGTTCACTTTTGTGTTATATAATATATGTCTTAATTGATTATTTAATTAGAAGAAGGTATATTATGTGATATAAATGAATGACATAAAATATCATATTAAAAACAATAGTGGGTTAAAAATCGCTCTGGTTATAAAAATAAAAACATTGCATAAAATATTTAGAAGTAGATAATAGAGTTGAAATTTTTATTTATTTAATATATTCATGAGGCAATATTTTTACTTGTGCATCAGCAAAAGAGTTTTCTTATTATTACAAATAAAAAAGACTTAAAACATTTAGATTATATAATTTTAAGAAATATTAAACTCATTAAAATAATATGACAATTTAATTTTAAGAAATAGAGAAAATTAACTAGACAAAAGATTTGGATACCTTGAAAATACATTAGCATGTACTTTTGCTTTATTATTGTAAGCCAAACAAACTTAATTTTATAAATAAAAATTGTTATGAATTTTAACATATAAATATGTCATCATTGTAACAAAATGCTAAAATTTTTAAAACAATGCTAAAATTGTTAAAAACTATGTGCATTTGTTGTCTACAAAAATTTTCTTATTCTACCCGAAATTCAAAAAAATAATTAAATCTCATGAAAATGAAAAGTTTAGATATATAATGGAAATTTAAAATGTTAAAAATTATTTTTGTTGTAGTGAAAACCAAATATTATCTTAATAATTATTTAAAGATAGTTTATACTAAAAATAACTAAAATGAAAAACCTTAAAATATTAAAGAATGGTATAAAAATAATATCAATGTAAAAATTGAATAATAAAAGTAGAAAATGATATGGAGAGATTTGCATTTCAATTTTTAAATCCCATTTTGCAAAGTAAGTTAAAAAAACTATTTGAGATAACTCTATAAATATAATATGTTGTAATTGTTTCCTAAGCTATTATGAATATGCAGCAATAACTAGTGAAAGTGAAAAATTGTATTGGAGCATGGCATACATACTCCTTAAGTTTGATTGAAGATTGACGGCTCTGCTTATTGGCATGATTAACTTCCTAAACTAGGGTCAAGTGGGTTTGCTTCAAATGTTGTCGCTAAACAATTTCAAGGTCTTATTTTCATTACATTTTAATTAGTAAAACCATTAAATCTTTCCTTTATAGATAATTTGTAATTACTTTAAAAAAATGAAGCAATCATTCCAATTAAACCATTCTTCTTAAGTTTCATTTGACATGTTTATCTCTAAAACACATGATATTCAATACAAAATACCATAGATTAAATTAAGAAAATAAGTTTAAAATAAGCTTAATAGTTTCTCTAGTTTATGGTCATCAAATATGATGACTAATGTTACATATGTATGATCTAGTTTTTGTATTAATTTTCTAGTTAAAATTAGAACTATAAAAGGGTAATAGTTTCTCTAGTTTTTGTATTAATGTTACATATGTATGATCACATTATCTATATATGATTATCATTTGAGATAGGAATATAAAGTGTGAACATTGTTTTACATGTTATCTATCTTGTCATATTCGTTTTAATATTGCAGGAGTTGAATTCTTCTACATGTAATATTTATACAAACTCTTTTTCATTTGTAAAATTTTTTATTTCCTATGACAATTCCATGTCTTTGTTAAACCATAATTGAGTTGAAAATATATGATATAATTTGTCATATTGATATGATTCTTCATTTAAAATTTAATGATAAACCTCTTCTTGTTAACACGTTACAACTTCCACATAAGTGTAGGCATTTCATTTTGTGTTTTGCATAATGCTTATATGAAATAGTACAAAGTAGAATGTTCTACTTGTGTGATTCATTTCTTTTCATTCATTGCATATAGGATTAAAGAAACAAATGTTATATTGTTGTTATAGAAATATCATATTCTCTTTGTGTGTATGAATTTTTCGTAAAGTTAAAATTTGTTTTCAAAAACATTATCATATTATCGTGAGCATATATGGTACAAAACAATCGCAACAAGTCTACATATTATGCAAAAAATAATTTTATATTAGTGCCCCCCTTTTTATTCTTGAATGATCACCTTAGCTTAATATAATAAATTTATCATGCTTCTACATTTTGAGTGATCATTTAGAATAAAAACTAAAAACATTAAAAAAACAATAAAGATTTTCATCGTGTTGTCAATCCATTTATTTCTTACTTGCTTGGTAAACATATGCTACAAATACATAAATATGAGATAGCTTGTTTATTAGGGTAATCAACTCTAGCTACCTATTGCCCTAGAATGATATATTGATTGTAAGTTTATAGACAATTGCTAAATTCATAATGACTAGTTTAGCACTCTAGGAAAAAATAAAGATACCTACTTACTTTTAAAAACGAGTGATTCATCAAGAATATCAGTCGGGCTATTTTTTTATCTTAGAATAGATTGATGAACACATTGCATTCTATTATATTTATTTAGTTGATTCTAAGCATAGTCATATCTTCATCACACATCTAGATAACATGTCACTTTTGTCAAAAATGGATTAAGGTAAAAGCTATAAAAGTTTTTTTATGAGTTACAAATTTTGATCTTTCAACCACCATAATTGTTGTTGTGTTCTGGTCAAGGTTGGCTAATCACTGTAAGCTTGTAGGTGTTGCTTTGAGTCAGTTATTAATGAAGTATTTGTAAGGATTTTTATTATGCCCACCATATGGCAAACGTTGCTAGTTTAGTGGAGGCCTGGCTAGGTCAACTTTGGTTTAATGAAAGATTTGTGTTCATTGTAGACCAATTTGAAATCATTATGTGCTTTATGTATTTTTTATTTGTATTAATTATTGTTTATTAAATAATAGTATATTTATAAATGTAAGGAAGGATTTCAATTGTGCACGGATTCACTTGTGTTACACTAGGTGCTACCCCATTGTCTCAACTTTTGCAATTACTACTAGTCAAAATGCATGTGCCAGTTTGGGAACAATTATGAGAATTAATTATACAACTTTTTAAGACAATTTTTTGAGTCTTTTTTTTGAAGACTTTTAGGTATTTATTTTGTTATTTATGGTGGCTTTCAAAATTCTAAAATGTCCTCTAAAATTAAAAAAAATCTATGTTAGTATTCCTGAATGTCTTTTCCATACATCACCTCCATTTTAATAACCATGGTTAATAGAGAGAATTCTATGCTTTCAATCCAAGTGCCTTGGAATTTAAGTTGTGTAGGATTACATTTAATTCCTAATGGGAAAATGATCAGTAATAGAGATTGGTATAACAAGAACATGTTCATATGCTGAGCCATTATGTTAGGAATGCTTTGGACAAATCATGATTCAATAGGGTGCTCTGCACAAGAGTAACCTTTATATTTCTAAACCTTAGCAATGACATTTTAGTGTTCCTTCCATTTTATAGAAGACAATATGCCTCCAACATCAACCTTAAATCTCGCCAAAGATCTTTTCTATTAATAAAAGAGTTTTTGGCACACACAGAAAGGTAACACATCATTTACATATGACTATGTGAAGAAAGTATTCATAATTTTAAATTTTAACAACGTAAGTACTACAACAAAAGCACCTATACTTTGATAGAAATGCTGCTTCACAATAGTGAAGATCTGGTGTCTTACAAAAGATGTCCATTTTTCTACCACTTGCAAAGAATTCAATCATTTCAATTAACTTAATTTTCTATAGTCTGATCATATTAGTAAGGCATTAAGGTACTATAGAACTAACTACACCCTTTATGTTCAATAGTAAGACCATATTAATTAGAAAATACAATGGCCACATTTTGAGATTCCTAAAAGTTTTTTCTGCTCATCTTTAGAAAAATCACTTTTTTCACATTCAATTTAGTGTCTTTTATTGTTGACTTATCACTATTAACCACTATGAAGCCATTTAAGTCTATATTGGAAAGCTTGAGAGCCTTTGCTTTTTCCTAAAGATCTTTACTCTTGCTTTATAATTGCGTATTGAAATTGATCATATTGTCATTGAATAGATGATTTATAATACAATTAGGTTTTTTATTATGTGCTAATGTTGTGTGATTTAGTGGGGTGTTGACATTGTTTTCGACAACAATAGCTACCAAAGTTTTAAGTTTCACATCACTTATTACTTTTATAGTTGGAATTGTCTCGTCTACCCCACTTCTAACATATAAAGGTTTAGAACATTTTGCTAGCTTGTGTTGGATCATTAAGAGTTTTTGTTTACAAGTTGATAGTTTTTAGGAAAATTTTCATTACTTCATTTTTTCGATAATCCATTATTGCACCTAATTTTTTTTATAGATTATATAATATCAAAAGAAAGAGTTTTAGCAAGATTGACCAAAGTGTAGACAAGAGCCCCATAGAGCCTTGTTAAGTTTATTTTTAGAGCATTACTTTTAATGACTTGCTAACTAATAACATGGTTGAGAATAGGGCCTACTTGTTTACCAAGTTAATTGGAAGGTGCTCCAATGAGATCCACACTAGATCTTACAAAAGGTTTAGTACTAAGCCATTTGAGGACCATCATTTGGAAGAGTACAATTTTCCAAATATTGTACATCCAACATCAAATGTTTTCCCTTTCAGTAAAAATCTTACTAGCACATGGTTATCTTCGCAATGGATTCAAAGATGCCAATTGTTTTGAATTCATACACTTTAAAATTTTAATTAAAAATGTTACCTATTAGAATAAGTTTGACGGGATCAACCCTTCTTGACACATCATCCTCATCAAATATTACCATTTGTTCACCCTTCAAAAAAGACATTAATATTATTATGATTGACGAGAATAAAAAACTATCCCGTATTCACCATGAAAGAAGGCCACAAGGCTAATGCGCAAATGAGATATACCTAGTAAGGGAGAGGAACATGCTTACAAAATGATGTCTCTAGAATCATGTTGGAAGTTTCATCTTGCTCCCAACAAATTTGAAGAATGCTATCACCTCATTATCACTTCAATGTTAGCTTGTGAAGCTCTTTTGAAACATGTCACAAAATTCACCTTTTTTATTATTTTAAAAATCAAGAATTCCTAACAAATGCAATTTATCCTTATAAATGATTAACTTAAAAATTTATAAGTTTAAAGTTTTGCTCGAAATTGCTCTTTTTTTGTTAATTATCCAAGCTTAGCTACATGTCCTACATGCTTTTAACTCTTCATTTCAATATCAACTTCTTTGCATATAGTTCATTAAGTTCCTTCCTTTTAATTTACTCCTTAAAGTTTGTTTGATTTTTTTACATTCATGTTAAAGAAATGAGCTCCTTGCACCATGTGAAGTGATGCTTAATAATAGAATGGGTGAATTATTAGAAAAAAAATATTTATTTCAAACAAAAATATTTAAAGAAAATGTTTAAACAAATTTGTAATAAGCTTAAACAAATATCTAAAAGTAATTTTGAAAAAATTTTAAATTCCATTTGCAATATGTTAATTTCTATTTAATAATTAAGTTTTAGGAAAATTATGAAATAGAAAGTTCAACAAAAAGTTTAACATGTAGTTAAGTATCTTTTAGGTTGTTCAACCTAAAATCAAACCCACATCCTCTCCTTAAAATGTTTAAACCAAATATGATAAACTCCAAGAGCAATTAAATAGAAAAAAAAACCGACTAGAATTGTCTTACAATCAAGTATGATTTACAGAAAGAGAAAAGGAAAGTGCCAATTAAAATCAGTACAAAGTAATTCCTGCATATGACAATTGCTCAACAAGGCACAAGTATTTTGATTTAATTAAATAGAAAAAGAGAAAATGAGAGCTTTATTTTTTTAAGAAGAAGGAATATCAAGTTGGTGAAGAAGGACACAACGTATAGATGCAACGATGTGCATTACCTACTAGTGACCTTAATATCTTTCCTTAAAATTTTTATTTAGTTTTTTGTACACATTTTATCAACTTATTTCGATTAATAATTATCCAATTTCTAAAAAGCTCCTAATGGCAAAAAGTATTTACCAAACTAACTATTTGATGTTTTTAATGGACAGATGTTTTTTAATTAAAACATAATACTATTCAAAAAAATTTATAACTACTAGTAAATATTGGTTAAGATAATCATTGCATAGGAGCCACATTATAAAAAGAATATTGGAACGTTTGACTATGAAAATTCCACAAATGATGTGCTAGAAATAAAGCACAGTAGTAAAGAATTTTTTTTTTTACGTATTACTAAATTGTAATTATAATATAATGACTAGTTTTAATTTAATTATCAATTAAATGAAAACCATGTGATTTTTAATGGAGTGACCAGATAGTATAATTATTTCTCAAAAAAGGTGATCGTAGCAATGAACATTCGATTATAAAATTACATGATTAGATTGGTCACATCACTACCATGATTTAGAAATTAGATATTTGGAAAAATCTTTAAATTTTAGTCTAACATGTTGCATTTCTCTTACCTTTTCTCCTTATAAGACAATTTGTTTGCTTAGAAATAGTTTTATTTTTTGGGTTAATGCCACAAAGTTTATTCAAGACTTAGTCACTACACTTCGAATAACATGATTAATTGATTTATGAAAGTAGGGAGTAGTGCCATTATTTTAAGATGCCTCCATTTATGTTTAGGAGTGATACCTCGATCAAATTATTTTAGCGAAAAGGGTTCAAAATTATAGCTCCTTGCCTAAAATAGTTACATAGGTTTAGGTTTGTTAATTAACGTAGAATTAGTTTTATTTTATTTTCAAAATTTAATTAATTATCGTGAAAACAAAAAAATAAAGTGTTGAAAAATGATTCGTAAAATGATAATGATATGATTATTAAATATATTAAAAATAAAATTACCTCTTAGGTTGATTAATTTAGATTTCAATTTAATTTTTATAGTTTGCATTGATCACTTAAATTAAGCTAACACTGTGAACAAAAAGAGAAAATAACTAAAAATTTAATTTAAAATATATCTCTTGGTGACCAGTCACTCGAACAAAGATGAGTTTCATAGATTTTACATTTACTACTCTTCTTCTTTAACATCTTCCATGAATAAACACGTTAGTTATATAACATTTAAAAATTCACTCAACCAAATTTATTAGAAATATTTTGGTTTGTTATCATAAAATAAATCACCATGGTTAAGGGTGAACATAAGAAGATCATACCTGTAAAATTTTTTTAAATCTCTTTGAAGGCCCTCTTCATCCTTTATCTAGACAAAATATGTCTGAGCTTTGTGATTATGTTGAAACCTCACTTAATTAAGTGTTTAGAATAAAAATCTCTTTGATCCTCCATGAGGTCACTGGGATAACAACATTTACCATTCTATAATATAGAAAAAGTAAACTTTTAAAAGCAGAATAAACTTTCATAATCTCAAACTCCACTCCTGCTTAAAGTTTAACAACTTGATCTTGTTATAAAGAGGAGAGCTAGGTGGCTCAATAAGGAATTTTTGTGCCATACTACAAAATTATTGTTCAATAATAAGAAATATGAAAGTAATAATGAAATAAATCTATGAATGATTGACATCAGTTTCTAACTAACAAAATATAACATCTGCTAACTAATTTAATATATATTTCCTTACATTGTCACTAACCAGTTACTTAGCATCCACTTCATCATATAATACAATTTCTTATACATAAGAATCATTTAGTCAATTCCATTTCTTTCAAATAATGTAATCCAACAATTGACATGTAAATATATTCACACTGGCATCCATGTGGGATTCTAAGAGTCTTCAAGAACCACAAGTAGTCATCAATATAAGAAAGCACACCATTGGATTGTCTATAAGACTAATTGTGTAATTGTTCCCTTCTAAGACTATTCATATAATGACATCCTACAAATTCTGGAGGTTCTTACCATGAAATGTGACACTCCAACTATAGCTTTAGCCATTCACATTTAACTAACACCATGGCAAGGGAGTGGGATAGCTAACTTGTCTATCTTCTTAGTGAGTTTCGATAAATTAGAGTCCACTATATCAAAATGTCTTAGGGTTCCATCTAAATCTTAATTTAGTTATCTAAAATTTCTTAACCCATTTATCTTATATTTAATCTTGCACTTTTTTTTTGGATCATTCCTATCTAAGCTAATTATGGAGTTCATAATGGCTTGGGTTTTACCCTTAGATTCTATATTTAACTTATTACTAGTATAATTAAGTCTCGATTTACACAAGTATTACTATTGACACTTATGATCCCAAGAAAAAAATGTAGTCATCATAATGATCGTAATGCCACTTCTAAACCTCCACACAATCCTCAAATCACCATCGATAGTGTCATCATGTGACATAAGAGTCTAAATAAAACTACTTGTGGTCTTATCCAAATAATATTTTCAACTTAAGTTCTAGTGAATGCCTTCATCATGCTATTTACTTGACCAAACCTAGCACAACCTTATGTCTTATTCCAAGTTCTTCCACCTTCTTACAAGGTGTTGGCTGAGAGCCTAGCTAATCAAAGCTTAGTTTGTATAGTGCATAAAGGTTCACCAACAGTATTTCTTGGGCATGTTATGACAACCTTTAGTATAGCTTTCTTTTTAATTTAATTTTTCTATGCATTTGAACATGATTCCAAAGCTACACTTACCTTACATATTCATATCAAAGCACCCTAAAGATTCAATTTGACTATTCTAAGGTTTATGAATTATCCATAAAACCTTTAGTACAATGTCTAAACTTAACCTTAGTAATTTTAGCCATAATCAAACTCTTTGGTTGCTAACCGTATCCTTAATTAACCTAGTCTCCTTCTAAGGCCTTAAATTGAGCCATGCAAGTCTTTCTAACTAGTAACTAAGAACCACACATATATTATAATCCATTTTTTTCTCTTGAGTGTTGAACCAAAACCTCCTAAAACTTAGTCAAGCCCATGGTTCCATTCTTCACAAGCAGACTCTACACAAAGGAATGGTTGGTTGCAACATTATTTAGAGTTTTTTATTGTTTTCCAAGTTCCTATAAATTGTTTACTTAATCTATGGTATAACCTATATCACATTTCATATGATAAATTTTTTATCCATGATTTTAATGATTACATACACATTTATATCATGTCATGTTATCAACAAAACATGTCAGTAATTTAAAATACAATTGTAATGCCTTACATTGAAAATAAATGTCAAACAATAATGTTATATGAAAAAATATATAATAAAGTTTCAATTTTATGTGTTTGTTTGTACATGGAATGAAACTTATTTTCAATTCATGTAATAATCAAGAAGTAAATATTACATTTAATCAATATTATTAAACTTCAATTCAACTAACAAAGAAGAAGATTTACACTAGGCATGCTAACAATTAAAAACATTTAATAAGAAAACAAAGCTATTATGTATAGGTTATGAGGGTTATATTCAATGAAATTTTCTTCCTCAAGATTTTCTAATTGTTAAAAAATTATCATAATAATCTTTGCTTAATGCATAAATGCTTAGACAACCAACATAGATAACCAGTAAGGAATAAAATTTTACATCAACAAATTGCTATTCCAAAATCATCTTCCACAAATATCTATAATTAGAGATAATCTAGCAATATATGATCATGTAATCTACTTTGTATGCATGGGAAAAAAAAAGTAATATGCATATATTATAGCTCACCTAGAAATATTAAATAAAAAAGAGTGAAAATTCAACCATTCATTTTCTAAAAAAATCTCCCTTGGGCTTGGGTAGAAGTAATTTCTTTCTTTTTAAACAAGTTTTATGAAAATGAATGACTAATTATTATTGCAATCAATTACCAAGGTTGATAAACATTTTTACAAGCAATTCCTTTTTTTCTTGGCTTAGATCTAAGCTAAATTTAACATATGAACTCAAGTGTTATCTTTCCTTGAAAATTCATGTAGATGACTTCTCTTTTGTAAGATCTATAATTTCTTTAAAGTTTTAACACTCATTCTTCTTCTTTATCATAGCTTATCTCAAATTTTTACTAGGTATCCCCGAAGTCAACCATTCAAATTCCCTTTTTATGGTTATGTTTTCTTAAATTTGAAGCATATCTTAATGATTTATATAGCCTTGGCCACACCACCTTAAACCATGACTTTACTCTAAGATAAACTAGTTTTATGGTGGAGTATCCATAATTCAATATTTTAAATTAACCCTCTTCTAATTACAACCTTTTTGGCCTTTTATATGAATCTCCTTAAATTTAATAATCTATATATGATATTGTAATATATTCTTCTTTCTATTATATTCATCTCTTCTTATGATATTCCTAAATGCATCATATGTAAAAGTTTTTCATTTAATCCTCCTATCTTTAACCACAAATTCCTAATATTTAAGGCTCCTATCCATATCTTATCAAACATTCATGGTAAGATAGAAACAAGGATGAGAGAAAACGTTATTAATATAAATAAACTTGTAAGCTCATTTTAAAGCATTAAGCCTAATCAATGTTCATGTGTTGCAACTCATGTCTCGCAATTCCACAATGCTTTTAATTTTAGAATTTAAATTTTCCAAATTAAACATTCAATTTCACCATATTGATCATTTAAGTATCTTAAATTTTTAATTTTTAATTAAGAAAAAATCATAAATCTTAATCAAATAAATAATAATTATATAGCCAAAAACGTTATAAATATATCACCCATTATTTTCATCAAAATAAGGATAATAAATGCATTTCAATATTACTAATTAATTCTAACAATGACAACTAGGAATCAAATTTATATTCATTGTTGTTTTACTTATAGTTGAGGTTTTAGGATTTTCATAGTTATAAATATATCTCTAAATTGTATTCCAGTCTTAATTTTTTGACCACATTGTGTAGTCATGAATAACAAATTATTGATGCCATTAATCTTCGCCAATATTTTGATAAGATCATACTAAGTTGATCTCATCGCAGTACATGTAGAAATTTTAGCATTGGTTAAGATTTAATATATCATATATATTGTTGACTAATTTATTTAACAAAGAATCTAGTTATGAACTTCAAACATTAAAAAATGTTTAAAATGAATCCATTAACTTCCTCATTAAAACATTATTATGCAATAATTTGAGTGATACTAAAGGATAAAAAATGTTATAGTACTTATGATTCACACTTGTTGAAATATATTTATTGATAGAATTGCATGATGAGTTGAAATAATATAGGCTTCAATATATTGCAAACTAAAAATTTAGTTACCATCTATAGAAAATTGAAATGATGTCTAGTTAATTGATACAAAATATTGAAAAATGAGACAATCACAGCAAATGGTATAAAAGTGATGATATCAACAACATTAACAACAATTGTTAAGATAATTACATACTTGGTATAATTTGAGTTTAACATCAAGAATTGATTTAAATAGGATAATAAATGATACCATATAATAAGCTAATTATTTGCTAGACTTTTAATGTTTAAGCTTATAAGATGTATCATAGTTTTTTTATCTTACTAAAACATGGACATTTGATGCCTAAAGCTTGGACTCATGTCTATTTGATTTAACAATGTAAATCAATTAATTAAACTTGTAGATATCCTACTAAAAATAGTTTTTAACTCAAACTTTAAAAGGATTTGAAACTCTAATTAAAATCACAAAAATCTTTATTTAGAAAAGCATATAAATAGAAAATTTTATGTGCTTATGATGAAATTCTTATTAGGCAAATTTAGTAAACTTTAATCATGTAGATTTATAAGAAAGACATAAATTAAACTTCATTCAATAACTTGAATTAGCCCTAAGTTTAATGTTGGAAATTTTATGATAAGGACTTTTTTATTTATGTTATAATTTTTATTGCATTGTATTTTTATTACATTTAATTTGTAAAATAATGTTTTTAAAGAAATATATAAAAAAGTAACAAAAATTTTGAAAATTATATAATGTTTTTTGGACAAGAAATTTGAAATTACTTTGTTAAACAAAATTCTACAACTATGAAAATCATTAATGTAAAAAAAATTTTTAAATTTTAAAAATTTAACTTGATACTGTAACGATTGAAGATCGACTATTATTAGTAGAAATATAACTTGAAATTATGTCAAAAAAATAAAAATAAAAAATTTAAACATTAACCAGAAAAATGTTTTTAATAATAAGGACATTGTAAACTATGTATTAAAATTTTTTAAATAATATAATCACAACAAATTTGATTGCTTATAAATCAATTCAAATAATTGGAAAAATTAACTATTTTGGAAATTAAATATTTAAGATTTTATTTAATATGTTTATATTTAGGTTAAAAGGTATAGTAATAATTTAAAAGTCATAAAGAGGGCAACAAAAATACAATAATATATAAATATAAAACGCTAAAGAAAGATAATAACAAAAAAAATTGAAATTTCTTATATCAATCTTAATCTTAAAAAATTTAAATTGAAAATATAACTGACAAAATTCAAATTATAACAAAATTATTAATTTTTCAAAATGCTAAAATTTTTTAAAAACCTAGAAATTACTAAGAATTTTTTTAATTGTAAGAAAATATTCAAAATAATAAAAACTATGTCAAGATAATGCTAATGGAGAAAGATCATAATATTTAAAATAAATTATCTTTCATGTAAAATAAAAATATACATACTAAAATAATTTCAAAGTTGTTAAATTCATTTTATGTAATATACATAAGACACTATAATTAAATAAAACTATAATAATTGCTACAATATAACTTATTAAATATTAAGAAGTTTGATCCAATTGCAAAATAATTTCATCATCAGAAGCATGATAAATTGGCCAAAAGAGAAAGTTTATAACTAATTTATTTAAAATCTAAAAAGCTAATCTTTTATAGGATAACATGTAAATAGGTAAAGCATCAAACATTGGAATGTTTATCCAACCTTCAATAAAATTTGCAGTGGATTTGAAGTTTTATATAGGGGTAGAATTAGCTATTTGAGGTTTTTACACATTTTATACGATACAAATATTTTTTTCATAAGATAGGCACTTGTACTTTTGAGAGTTACTATTCATGTGCACTAAAAATCATAACATCAGAAGAGTTGAATACCTGTGGGTGGTGAGCACTATTTAACTTAGTGCATGGTTTCCTAAGAACAACTTTAATAATGATGGATAAAAAATGTGCACCACAAAGTAAATATTATCAAACTGGCATACTTTTATGATGCAACACCTCTTCAAAACATAACTCAATGTAAGAAAAAATTGGCCATCTCGATAACATACTTTCTTTGCATACACAGACTTGTTCAAAGGTCATCAAAGAATTGTGCATAATAGACTAACATGGTCTATTTCAGTTATATTATCATCCGTTTGTGCTTCGTTGTCACTAATATTGTTCATATTGTTATTTTGTTGTATTGCAAAAATTTATTTACTAAGAAAAATAGATAAATACAATATTTGCTTTTGAGTGCAGGTAATGCATCTCAACTATTATACTAAATGGACCCAATTTATATTTATGTTGGACTAATTAGATTGGCATCTTTCACAATGGGGCAAACATGCCTTTCAACGATATGGATATGCACATTGGTTATATACAAAAAATTAGCATGAGTGTAACAAGAATGTTGTCTCTATTTTGCAAATAGCAATATGATGCTTACCCACTTCCTTGGTTGTAATGGTTTATTCATCATTTTGGTTGGCGACATCAGAAAAATTCCTTCCACATGTCCTACAAAATAGTTAAAAATAAAATAGAATAGCCTATAAGGAAATCTATAATCAATTTATTATATGAGTAAAAACTGTAAATTGCATCAAACATAATTTAATGTTTTGTAAGGGAATGTTAAGGTTATGAATGAAATTGATTTTTAGGTATTTAAGTTTGAGAGAAACCCAATTTATGATGTTTCATGTGACACCACTTGTAACAAGAAATCCTGAACATGCAGAAAGTATGTTATATAGAAAATGATGAACAAATGTGTGGTTTGGGCTATTGAATCCCTTGTTTCTTACTAGAAGGTTCTTAGGATTAATGTAGTATTAAACACCAGCCGCTTATACAATCTTAGTGACACCATTGTCTTAATGGGAATTTTTATTGGACTTGATTGCATAACTTGAACCATTTTGGGGATGGCTCACTTGAGAGAAATATAATACCTAATGATTTATGACACTTAGGACTTAAATGACTAACGACATGAAAAATTGCCTTAATGACCAGATATTATTTATTTTGGATAGGTAGGAGGAATTTCTATAGTAGGAATTAAGAAGGAAGGTGATCATGAAAAGTATAACAAAAAACGTGGACATAAAGTAAAATCATAAATCAGAAATCAAATGATCACCTAAATACATAGGTTTAAACATACCATTGTGCACTCAAGTAGATAAAGAAAACATTATTTCTAAAAGTTTAATGCTAATATAAAATAATCTTTCTCCGTATTCGATATTAAGGCCTTAAATAGATCATAATACTAAACCTAAAATCAAAGCAAAAACTAAATAAAATATTATTCTTATTGAAAACATGCAAAAATATACAATGCGTTGGTATGGGTGAAAATGTAATGGCGGTAGTTATGTGAACCACTAAAACCAATATTAAAATAATAAAATTTAGTAAACTAAATAAAACTAAATAAAATTCAATAGTTAAACTTAATTATAATCATAAGATAAGTTGTCAGACTTCAATATGGACCATTAAGCGGAACCTTATCTACCATGTGGTGTTGTGCTGAAAGTCAATTTTTATCAAGCTAAGTATTGTTTTTATGATCTTCCTAATCATATAAATTCATATTACATAGTTGACGAATAAAAATATCAATAAAAAATTGATCAAAAGGAACCATATAGAACTTGTAAAAGAGATTTAACAACCTAACAAAAAAATAAGTTGAAGAAATTATTCTACTTTTGCTGCTTTATTAGATTTTATTGCATAGTTTTCTGCACCATTTTGATAGTCTATTTTTAGCCTTGTGAAGCACAAAATTAAGCTTTTTGTGCATGCATGACTAGATGGTCAAGCTCTTTAGGTGTTTATTTTTCATTGAACTCATAGAAATTATATGTTAGTTTTTTGTAGAATGTTTTGGTCTATGATCAAGTAACTATGGATCGAATTTAAGTCACACACACAAATAGCATGTGTGCTTCATAGTGAGTTGGACTAGTTTCATTCATGCACTCATTTTGCTAAACTACTAGGCATTTGTTAGCATAGCTTGTTTGTGTATTTCCATTTAGAATAATTTTGTTGAAGAGGAATATATGAAATGTAAGGAGAATAATCAATAGTGAATCAGTGACAATTTTAAGCAGACAATTGGGAGGTGAAACAACATTTACAATCATATATATTAAAAATTTTAGATAATCTAAATTGTTTAACATGCATTGGATGAATTTGAAGTGTTTCGTAATTTGTTTCTTCGTGGTGAGAAAATAGAGGTAGAACAATAAGTAGAAATGGATAATGGAATTGGCATAATATTTGTGGTTTTGTTTTACTTCCTTAGGAATATAAAAGATTAGCAAAACTAATAGATTTGAGGAGATTAAATGGCACTCACACGTTTGGCATTACATGGATAAACAAAAATCAATTGTCTCATATCTACATTAAAGTTTTTTTAATCTAAATTATAAACAAGATTTCCTAATAAACTAGGTATAGAAGTTATGGTTCAATGCATGATAAGGATGTTTATCTAATGAATTTTTTTTTCTATTGTGCCTACTAAATGTTTGCTACATTGAAGGGACTAAACAATAATATTGTGTTCCTATGGAACTACCATCATGATAAACAATTAATCATAGTTTATGCTGCTATAAATTTTCATAATCAGTTTTCAAATTTTTGCTTCAATGACTACAAAATTACGACAATGTTTAACTATTAGATGCATTTTTATAACTAAAGTATTTATTAGACTAGATGTAAATCAACAACAAGGAAGTAAAAATAGAAGAATAAGACAATTGTGTTTCTACTATACTCTATCACATGCAATAAGATAATAATAACAATCTGCACATGACGTTCACAATCTCATCTTCCTCCATGATCAAAATTATCCCCTAGATTTTTTGTAAATTAGGAATTTCCTATAAAGAACTTTTGGAGCCACCATAGGCTACGTACGGTACAAGTTATTTCATAACATAGGTTTACCCCAACCTTGGCAAGCTGAAGGCCAACAGTGATCGTGCCTATATTATAAGCTATTGTGTGTGTTTTAGTTTTATCATTTGAGATGTAAAAAATATGTTTTTTTTTAGAACTTGTCTCATAACCTCACTTATTCCTTAAAGCATGGCCACAACATAGCTCACTAGGAGTATTATAAGTATCCCAAAATGGCAAATTTTTAATGTGAATATATTATTTATGACTTTTTTATTAATTCAAGTTTGCCATATTTACCATGAAGTTAACACTACTATGGATAGGGTGCAATCCATACCGTTTATAACAATTTTTTGTGAGACTAGAGCATGTCCCTTCTGAAATTTTTTTTCTTTTGTTGTATTATTATTTGTTTGAACATTCATGATGTAATATTAGTATGGGATTTAGAAATAGCTTTTGAAAAAACAAAGGTAAAGAGGATGAGCACTTATGCTAGCCTTATATTGTTTTCATCATGGCCCAAAAAAGTGGAGATAAGGAACCTATAAGTGAAGAACACACACAAATCCACACCTAGAAGGTTCAAGAAAATAAAGGAAAGCTAGTCATAGGCGCATATGAATGTTGCATTTCACTCTAGTTACGTTGTTGGATCCATATGTATATGACTTTTTTAGACCAATAATGTTTCCATGTTGGCACACAAAGGGCTCAAACTTATGGCATTGGCTCTGATACCACTTGCTTCTTACAATTAATGGAATTAAGCATCTAAGGCTTAGATAAGCCTTATTCTTATATTATGCTTCTTAATTATTTCTATCATATTCATCAACTTAAATATTGTCTCTCACATTCCAAATGATTCAACCCTTAAATATTAATGTTTTTCCATGGAGTAAGCCTTTTTTCTCTCCCTTATTTTGCATGATTGTACATTTTGAGAAATGTTGATCAAGATTTGCATTCAAAGTTAAAAAATTCACATTATGTATTTGATATTTCATGATTAGCTGTTAGAACATAATTAACCTCTTCCCAGTTGAAAGTTGCACACTTATAGTTTGTTCACTATGATGTTTTAGGAATATTGGTATTAAAAATGAGATTTAGATTGCACTTAGTGAACTTATCATCCATCTTAGAAAAGGAAGATTTTGTTTCACCATAGTCCTCTATTATATCAAAATTGTGCTAGAAATACTAAATCCTCTTACCATTATATATATTCTTTAGTCATAAATTGTCTGCAAGTTTGGTTTGAGAGAAATAAGAAATTATTGGTCAATTGGTTTAAACTCCAGCTTAGTAGAAAAAGGTTCAGAGCCATTGACCAAGCCTTCCATCAAGCCTTAAGGTATACACTAAGTAAAATGTCTTTTTTTGCTACAAGTTTTAACAATTATGGTTTGTAAAAAATAGAAGAAAATTGCAAAATTTTCCTAAAACATCATTTAGCATAGATTTCAGAACTATTCTAGTATTAGTATGCTGACAATTATTATAACATGTTAGGGTATCAATCATGATAAGTACTAGTCCTTAAAAATAATTAATCATTTGTCCAAGTGAAACATGAATTCAATAATCATCATAATAAACATAAGAGATTACCTTATCATTAATTAAATTATCAAAACACATGTTCATGTACACCAACATTTGATCTTAGGTATTGTTTGAAATATAATTACAACAGCCCTCTCAAGAAAATCAAAAAAATATAATCACGAATATATACCAAATATTTTGTTTAAACCCGCACACATTTGTAGTTTAATTGCATAGCCTTGAAGTACATCCTACCTTGATCCATGTAGAAGAGTTCACAATGCATGTGCCTTCTTCTCTTCAAGATCTAAGTAATCCTTCATCACCACTTCAAGATCATTGTTTTAATTCTTTTCCCTACTTCTTCATCTTATAGCTATTCATAATGCCCAAGGAAAAAACTAATAATTTCTTATATAGCTATCTCACCAAGTCTCCTAAAGATAATGTGCCTAAAGATGATATTAGTTAAAGATATGGCCTACTTAATTCACCTCCCAATATCTTGGAATTCAATCGAAGATTTATGTTTTAAGTTTTCCATGGTGTCCCTTATCTTTCTAATTTTTAAGCATCAAAGTCAATTAACACCTAAATGAAAAACCGAGTGTGATGTTTGTTACTCTAAATAGATTTTCTCTCGAGAGCATTCAAGGAAGGGTTTTCAAAATATATTGCCACCAAAAACCTTTTTGGATGAGACATAATATCTCTATAAAGCTTTTTAGATCAAGTCTATAGACAACAAGAATCTAGTCATCATATGTTCCAAAAATGAAAATTAAATTGATGCCAAATGAGGGAAAAGAAATGCAATGAGCAACTACAGATTAATTTGCAGACAATAAGAACATAAAAAAAATCATAAAAGCACTAAAAACCTCAAAATGCACACAAGAGTCACCCATTCAGGACAATCTTAAATAAGAGGGGACATGGAGCAACATAAGGTCACGTATATGGTAGGCAGGTTATCTCATTAATACCATAGAGATGGCGCACTTGTAAAGGGGTTTCACAAAAATTCCTTTATGACAACGAAAGAATAAAGTAAAGGTAGCTTGGGAGTTGATTGAAAGCATTGAAAAACATTACTAAGTGTTACAAAAAATCTTGACTAACAAAGTAATTATATGTAAAATTAGTTCAAAAACTTATGAAAACAAAATTGAGAAGAGTATTGAATGTAATGATAAGTAGTGCTAGAAATTTGAGAAAACATTAAGCAAATGAAGTGAAAAGAGATGAAGAAGTGAACAAAAATTAAGTAAAAAGGAATTAATAAATTGAAAGAAATAATATAATGAAAGGAACCACTATGTAGCTATGCTAAAAAAGTGATGTCATATAACCTAAGGTAAATTAACATGGTGTCTCATCATTTGGACCTTGCTCTAGTCACAAAATTAATGCACTAACAAGTCAACGTGTTAGACTTTTGTTACAATCAAAATTAGACCTTAACAATATACAATGGAATAATGGAAATTTTGCTCCTACAAAGATCATCTATTTTACCATTTTATAAAAACTCAAGAACAATAAAAGAAAATAAAGAAAGTAAAAATTCAAATTTGGTTGTGAAAATCTATTTCCATATAGATTTCTAAGAAACTACCTTTTCATTTTAAGAAAATCTATTTTCTATAAGCTTTTTCCCAAATTTATGGTTAAAATAATTTAAAATAAATTTTTAAAGAGATGTCATTTTTGACCAAAACTTATGTGGGCAAAGCTATTACTAAGTAGTTTCATAAAAGAAGCTATGTTTTTTGTCTCAAGCTAGCTAGGTTAGCTAAGGCCCTTGTAGTTTTGATCATGGTCAACATGACATTGATTTTGTCATTATGTTCTTGTCAATGTGCTGCACATTGAGTTAGTGAATCAATAAGATGTCAGCAATGTGTAAGATCATATTTCAATAGTCATGAAACAAATTAAGCTGCTGGGGCCAGCGTGAAGTTCATGTGCGATGAGTTAGATCTGTGTCGATCTATCATAGAGTGGGTACTTGGGTAAGTTTTCCCTTAATCATCAAACTTTGTTCACAAGGCACATGACCTTTACAAATATTTGCTCAATCTCCCTGGATTAGCATGAAATTGTGGGTTATGCAAACTCATGGATGGGATTGAGCTTAAATGACACATTCACTAATTTATTTCGATGTAGTGTAGTCCATTGTCATCATCAAGTCTAATTGATCAAGCCATCGATGACCGATAGAGGAAATAACGAATGATGACATCAATAGAAATGGGCTAAATGAGCCTTTTTATATATTTTAATTATTCATGATGTGAATTGTGAGCATAGAATAAAGTTTTAGGCTCCATTTTGATTTAGCACATGAGGAAAAATAGCTTGATTGTCTAGAATTGTGGATACATGTCGTGATCGTCTTTTGGCAATAAAAATCATAACTAGTGTCCTCTTTAATTCCCTTGAAGAAGAAGTGTTTCATTTCTAATGAGTTACTTGCTCTGGATTAGTTCTCATAATATAATGTGTCAAGCTTTGATCTCTATAACTCTTCCATTTTCATCGAAGTATCATTATTTTCTTGTTAACCTTTCTAATGAAAAAGATTTTTTTGTTAACTCTGGCTTTTGGTTTGCTTAGAATTCTTATCCATTACTCCTTCAATCTTCTTACTCTTGCTACCATGATAGGTTAGTAAGCACTCAAGTAAGTGGCCACTCTCAATGGGTGTGGTTTTTTACTCAAACAACTCACCAAAAATCATGATCAACTCCTTGTGTGACCCACCAAATTTGAGATATTGAAACTATTTCTAATTAAGTAATCGTTTATTAGCTCCATGATTTATGCATCTGGTCCAACTATTTTTGAGATTTGGAAAGGATTGGCTACTCTTGCATGTATCTTGCACAAAGTTCATAAAGGAAAACATTCAAACTTTATTCTGGTCATCAAGTATTTTTCTTCTAAGAATTCTTTAAGCTAGTGGTGTGCATTGGCTAATTTGTTGTACTACTCATTACTAACATTTATTATTTCCTTAATATGCTCATGAACTTGCCTTATATGTAAACATTTATGTTTGTGCTTGAATGGGTAATAGGATTAAGTCAAAAAGGTTAAAAGGATCATATTCATTATTAGATTCATAGGGGCATAATCTTATGGACATATTGATAGAACTACTATAGGCTTTCTTTGCTTGTGGTAAAACATTGTCTAAATTATTTATGTTTTCTCTGACCAAACACCATAATTTTTTTCGAGGCTATGATTTACAAACTTGATTTGAGCAAAAGCTAGGGGTGATAGGCAAATTAGAATTTTAACTTTATTCGTAAATGATGCAAAATGGTTTTCCAAAAATACCAAGTGAAACAAACATCCTTATCAATGATTGTGGCTTTGAGCAATTCATTAAACATATACACTTTGTCAAGTGTGGTGTCGTCATTGAAACTTAAGTTTTTTTGTTATAGCTTGATTGACTTTTACAAATACTTTCTTAGTTTTAAGGGTCCATTAAAAATTTGTCTTCCTAAAACAATTAGTGTTTTGGGTAGTGATGATAACAAAACTATTAATGAATTTCCTTTGCATGTTTGTCATAGTAAGATGATACAACATCTTTTAGAGTTTCAAGCCCAAAAAGTTCACATGATTGCAAACAAATGCTCATACTTTATGCTGGGTAGAGGCATTCTCCCTAAGCATGGAACAAATCTTTTTTTAAGGTGTTCTAATTTATGTTTAATGGTACAATTAAAGTTCAAGATGTCATTCAAGTAAACTATCACCAACTTTCCTAATTATAATATTTGGGTCATTGCTCTTATAAATGTGCTCAGTGTATTAATTATCGTGAAGTGAATGATTTACCACTTGTATAATTTATCCCTTATTTTAAAAGTTGTTTTTGACTCATCCCCTAACTATATTTTATCTTAATGCTTTCTACTTTCTAAATTTATTTTTGATAAAATAGTGGCTCCAATAGTTTGGTACAATAGTTCGTGCAAGCAAGGAATAAGGAACTTATCCTTCGCATTATTTTGCTAACTCCCCTGTTATCGAAATGGATTCTCCATGAACCATCCCACTTTATGGCAGTACATGGATTTTGACTCTCTCCAAAGAATCATTTGTCTAACAAGTTAAGCACTTCTTAGGTGAGTTCTTATTATTTATCAGGATTCATTTTATAATGTAAGAAATTTAGCAAACTAGCACCTAGTATAAGGTCTACAGTATATTAGATGTCATAAAGAGGTGGCAAACCTTTGAGTTCATTTGTAAAACTTTTAGGAAAGCTAAACAAAAAGGAATCTATAGTGGGAAGTATTATTATATAAGGTACTGTTTTGGTTTAAATGAAAGTTCTATCAATAAATTCTTTATCTTGTTTATCATGGGACATAAGAAAGTATTTATTTAGGTTGTGTAGTGGTTTTTGATAAGTTGGACATGATTTTTAGGTGTTGATGGCCATATATTAAATTTCTAGTGGTGATGTGTAAATGTGTAATTGTTGGCTTAGCTACCAATAATTGTATAATGGTCATACAACCGTGGTCATAATAAGATGATACTTCATGTTTCCATAGGAACAACATGACATAAGATGTCTTCCAAATTGTTGCCCAGATGTAATTGGTATAGTTCATTTTTTCTTGACACACGTGGATATTTTTTTAATACATGACATAATGTGTAGGATTGGGAGTGAATGACCCAATGTCTGAGGAATGCTACACCATTTGTAGAAGTTCATTGATGTACCGACACTTCCTATGATGACCTTACAAACCTTTTCTCTAAGCTTAACAAAGATATAAAAAATTGTGGTATATCTTAAATCTTCACTTCCCTTTAGTTCGGTGAAGGTTCTTCTCATGACCATAATGGCCTCATGTTATCGGTGTTGTTCTCTCAATCCTCGTTGGTGTATTCACGTGCTAAGTAGGACTACGAAGCCTATTCTTCGATCTCTTATTCTACATTGGTGTTCAACTCCTCATACTTGCCTTCCTCGATATAGCTTACTTGTCATTTTTTGTATTGGGCTATCATGCGACTTGACTTCTTACATCAAAACAAGTTACCTTTGGGTGATTAGTTAATAGGTTGGTTGGGTTTCATTGTAACTTTAAGGATAGGAAGGGCTCGTAGTGTGATGTTTTGGTACACTAATTATGGAGCATTTTGGATTTGTTAGCTCAAAGTTTAACATGGTAGAAGCTTCAGCTTTTTGATTGGATAAATGTTTTTGAGCTTCATAATAAATAGTAATTCTATGAGCCTCTTCTAAGGTGTAAATGAATTGCATGAATAGTTCCCTCTACATATATCTCTAAGCCCAACTCAAAATCGAAAAAAGGTGACCAAAGGGTCATCGTTAACACCACAGTACAAATGTACTCATCAAAATGAGTAATGCACTCATTATATCATTTCCTCTTACTGTTAGGCATGTCATTGGTCAAGTAAGTGATTCTTTTATAAGAGGAATATGTATTATGATGAGTGGTGATCCCCTTTGTTGAGAATGGTTTTCTATGATTTGTATAGATTGTTGAGTTTATTTTGCTAGTTTCATTTGTGCAAACAACTCCTTTTGTTTTTCATTAAGTTTAAACCAGTATGAGCAACAATCCAAGAAACTTTCCACTGTATATAATCCATATAGTTGACGTTGCTTCCAAGGATGAGAATGTCACATTTTATAGACTTCACTTGTTTATTATCATCATTTTCTTAGTATCAACCAAAGAAAGTTTTGTTGATTATAAGAGGTATTTGATTACAATGAATGACAATATTAGGTTAGAATCGTTCGGCTCATTTAGAGCTTGTTCTAGTTCAATGGTCCTAAAACCATATTTCTCTAACTTGTCTTCCAAAATTTGTCGTCAAGTTAAAAGATCATGGAGGATCACTTGTAGTTAGTTGATTTGTGGGTGCTCCATGTTATTTGTTCTACATGATATCATTTGTATAACTTGTGCCATTTAGAAAAAAGAAAAGAAAACTCTCTCATTTAAGCTTTATCACTTTCTTTTTCTTTGAAATTAGGTGTTAATAAATGAAAATTCAAAGGAATGTTTAGTTTACTATTGCTTTTCTATCAAGATTGCAAACACTGGTATAATCATGCTTTAAAGTAGGATTTGATAATTATCTAGTGCTATAAACTGTAATGAACACGTAGAAAATAAACTACACATATTTAGAACAAAGAAAATGATAAGATAAGAATGTGAAACCTAGAAAGGCAACACACATGAGATAGCTATCCAAGGTAACTTTAGTGAAGAAGGAACCAAGAACAACATGGGTTTCATTCTTTATGTTAGGCCTACTACCAATTAAATTGAATAAAAAGGGTATTTGGAAAGGGGTTTTACAAAACAAATTGTGCTATATTGAAAGAACAATATAAATTTCATGAGGGTGCTGATTAAAAGCCTTGAGAGACATTAATAAGCATTATAGAAAAGATAGAGTAATGAAGTAACTTGCATATAAAGCAAGTTCAAACTAAACAAAAGCTTGAATTAAGAATAGTAAGGAATGTGACAATAGGTAGTATTAGAAATCTAAGAAAACATTAGCTACCAAAGTGAAAAGAGACATTGATGTGCAAGGAAATGACATAATAAAAGTGAATCAATGAAGTAAAACAAACATCAAAATGAACGAAACCATTTTGCAAGATCTATTAGAAGGTAATGTAGTAGTGCAATAGGTAAACAACTGACAAACTATCTCAATTCTTTAGCATAATGGAGTTCTCATTGCAAATAAACCTAAACCTCAGCAAGACATAATGGAAAAAGTGGAATTTTACACATGTAAGGATCATGTTTTTGAAAGGGTATGCCTCCCATTTTATAGAGAGCTTATGCATGAAAAAGAGATTAAAAATACAAAATTGATGGAAATTAGTTCTTAACAAAAATCAATTTGAAAAGCTACCCTTTTAGTTTAAAAAACTCTATTTTCTGAAAGTAGTTACCAAAGCTTTTTGTTATACCCGGTAAAATATTATAGGTTTAATCTTCAATAATTCGAATTGGCTGGGATGATTTCAGATCGACAGTAGGTTGAGCCAGGAGCTCAATTGGAGGCTATTGGAATTTCTGAAATTTTCTGGGGATTTTTGGGAGCACCGAGGAATTTTTAAGTAATTTTCCCTGTTTAATTGGATTTTTGGAAATTCGAAAATCTATTTAAATCGGTCCATTAAACCGGAAATTTGTTTTTACCGCGCATGAACCGGACCGGAGCGGTTCAGCGAAGGCGGGGGCGGTTCGCCGAGTGCGTTTGTGCGTGCGTTTGGATAAGCCGCGGATAAGCGGATCGGACGGACGAGATCAGCGGTGGAGATTAACCGGTTGATTGGGGTTAAGCGGCGTTATTAGAAGGTCAACCGGCACTTAATGGGTTCTTAACGGGTTAATGCCGGTCTAAAGCGGGGTATTTAACCCGAACTGTTCGACTGTTAGGGTTAGGGTTTCGAACGGCAGGAGACGAAGCTTTCGCGGCGAACGGCGATATTTTCCGGCAGCCTTTCAAGGGGCTTTTTGTACCTGGAGGTTCGCGGGACCGAGGAGAATCGATTGGTACCGGTTTCGTTCGGCGAGGAGCAGCGGTTGGTCGCGTGCGAGCTTCACGTCGCCGGAGAAGAAAGGTAGGAAATTTCAGTTTAAATTAGTTAAATTGGCAAATTAAAAATATGGATTATTTTGCAATTAGCTACCGGAGCATGCGAATTGTGGTTTTTTGAAATTTATTAATGCAAATTATTGATTTTAGCATTTTAGGGATTTCAGAAAAGTTACACCCGCCGAATTTGGAAATTTTACCGAGCAATTGTTGATTCGATTATGTGCTTAATCATGTTAAGATAGTATCAAATGCTGAAATTTGTTTAATTTCATAGAATTGTTAAAATGAGGATTGGATGAAACTTCGGCGGAAATTTTGATTTGTATCTTAGAAATTAGTGACATTATTGACAAATTAGGATAGTACGAACATCAGATTTTACTTCTCTTTAATCTCGGTCGCCGGAAATCGACGGGCAAAACGAAATTTTCCGGAGGAATCGTCGGCTAGGGTTTCGCGGGCGCCGGGCGTAGGAAGGAGATGGATTAGATTAATTTCGGTTTAGTTAATTAAGTAATTGTAATTATTCAATATTTATTAATAATTAAATGCTAAACGTCGGCTGGAAATTGGATTAAATATTCGGCCGGTGGGTCCTCGATTCAGCGGGATTCGGGCGAACGAACGGGCGGAGGAAAAGATTTAATTCGGAAATTAATCCGAATTTTCGGGAAATATATGGAATTTAAAATTTAATTTCTGAAATTAATCCGAATTTTTGGAAAAAGGATATATGTGGAATTTAAATTTTATTCGGAAATTTATTCCGAATTTCGGAAAATGGATAAAGGGCGGAAATTGATTTTGGAATTTAAAAAGTTCCTGAAGTGAGAAAAAGGTGATTTTAGGAAATCACATAGCCAAGTTGAAATTTACTGTTGGAAATTATCCATAAATTCAGTGTAGCTAGATTAGTTGGAAGGAAGTGTGACATTTGGGTAAGTGCTACCAGCATAGTCAGAATTTTTGTACAGTTTGTGTTGCTTGGATGGCAATGGCATGGTTTGAGTCAGTTTACTCAGTGTTGGCATATTTCACGGATTGGCATATTGGACCGGACTACTATAGACCCTATATGATGTTTTAGGGTAGTTGTGGTAGGTAACTGTGCGGTTCAGACTTAGCTTCCACAGTGTACATGTGACTGGTAGGCGCCATGCGTGTTTCGAGTGGGCGAATCCCACTGGCATGCTACCTGGAACCCCAGGCTAGGTTGTGATGCGTGTTTCGAGTGGGCGAATCCCACTGGCATTCTTTGCCTAGGCGCCATGCATGTTTCGAGTGGGCGAATCCCACTGGCATGCTATATAGACGCTGAGGTGTCGGGTGCTAGGCGTTATGATGCATATTTCGAGATGGGCAATCCCACTGGCATGCTTTGCCTAAGCACCGTGCATGTTTCGAGATGGGCGATCCCACTGGCATGCTACCTGGAAGCCCAGAGGAGAGCTACTCTGGTGTGACTGGGGTGACTGTGGTTGGTCGGAGTCTGGGACTGAGAGTGCCTTTCCACCCTACATTGTTATGCTGTATTCCTATACTTTTGCTATTATCCTTCTCTTGCATGTGAGTTTTTACTAGCTGTCTTTCCTACTGGGCGTAGCTCATTCCTTTTTATCTATATTTTTCCAGTGGCTCGGCAGACTTGACGCCACCCAGTTTTAGGTGGGATCGTGATCAGTAGGCTAGTAGAGGAGATCTGATCTGTGATTTTCTGAGACATTCTGGTTAGTTGATTGTTGCTGTTGGATGTATTCAGTGAGACTGTTATTTTTGTCTTGTATTATGTGAGGGTGATTCTGACTTATGTATCTAGTTGGATGATATTGTATTTGTTGGACTTGGATCTTATTCTTGTGATGTAGTTTCCATTCACTGTTTTACTTTATTGTCTTGGGTGATATAGTGTGTGGAGTGCCATAATTTATCTGAGGATGTTATGTATTTTATTTTGATGGTGAGGTCATTACATGACTATGGAACTTAACCGTGGGGGTTCAGACTTCTATTAGACCGGTTCTCCTACTGGTATGGGTTAGGAGTATTGGGTCTAGTAGGAGTAACATTACGCGAGTTCATCATTTAATTCAGGAGTCATGAATCCTGATTTGACGGTGTACCCGGGAGATAGGATCCACATTGTTAAGGAAAGTAGGTGTGTAATGAAGTGTTATATCCTATGTTTTTCGTAGGCTACTCAGGTTGGTATGGGACGATCTGAGCTGTCTATATGTAAAAAAAAAAAAAATGTATGCCAAAAATCAGCCTAGAAAAAAATGGGGTGTAACACTTTTGGTCAAAGCTATTGCCAAATAGGTTTCTAAAAAGTTGTTTTGGTCAAAATTTTTCGTGGTCCAAATAGTTGCAAAACTAACTTTGTAAAATGTTGCATTTTCATCTTTTTGGTAGCCAAGTTCACATGGGTCATCAAAATATATTTGTGTTTTGGTTTTGTAGATTAAACTAGCAAGTTAGCACACCATTGATGGTGTTGCAAGTCAGATCCAAGTAAGTGTGTTGCGCATATAGCCTTCGGATCATTATGGTTTCAATGATGTCTTTGTCAATTTTTAGTTGATGTGTTGTGGATGAAGTTAGCATGTCAATGTGACGTCGACGGTGTTGGTTTCAATCTATAGTAGACTGTGATGGTAGGCAAGTATAGCATTGGTCGATTTAGTTTCATTTGGAGGTTCCACAAATTGTGCCACTTTAAAGTTGGTCCTCATGGGTAAGCACAAAGTAACTGATCCAGTTGTGTTTGTAAGTCATACGAGCCTGTGATTTAGAAAAGAATTTGAAGACCTTTTAATTCATCTATTTTAGCAAAACATGGTACATGTATTCTTCTAAGACTAATTAGGTCAGTAGTTGGTAATAAACGAAGGCATCGATGAAAATGGGTCATGTTTTGGGACCTTTTCACCTTCTTTGCATAAAATTTGACCTTGTAAAAATATGTTAAGCAATATCTTGATTCCACGTATAAAGAAATGACAAAATGATTCCACAACAGTGCCAACACATGTTTGATTAATGTCTACGCATAAAAAATGCTAACTGACCACCATACTAAGAATCTTATGAAATGTCTCTTCTTTGATTGTCCTTCAAGAAATATAGCTCTTAGAAAAAATGTGGGTGCTATATTCTAAAGATCTTGTTTAGTAGATTTTTTAGGATAATAACTATTGGTGTCCAATAATCCAACTTGTAGTATCAACAATAATCACATTCTTGGCAAGTGAAAACAACAAAAGAATATTGGTAGTAATGAAAAAACAACAATAGCATTTTAGTTGTTTTTGTTTCTACCCATGTGAACCACTACATAGCAAGTTGAGAAAGCATCACATGTCATTTTCAAAAGGTAAACACACAACCTCATCTAGACTTTTTTCTCCTTTTATTTTTTACGAGTCAGAACATAATCTAAGTTGTTTCTCTTGCAATGCTAAAGCCAAACGTTTCTTGAGACTATGTGGTTTAGACTCAACCTCATAAAAATGGCTACTTTTGTAACTAAAACCCAATCAAATTATAAGTTCAGAAAACAACTCCCTTTACTTCAAGCATAATGCATAAGACCTTTAAAATGTTGATCATGTGTAGAACAAATGAAAATTAACGAAAACAATCCAACAAACTTTGTTGATGCTTGAGGTTGATGAGGAAATTATGCATAACAATGTACTTTGCATTTTCAAAAAAAACCTTTGAATAAGTAGTTGCATGATTTTGATGTTGGCAAGGGTTTTAAAATAGTTAAATGTGATAAAATTAATTTAATGAAGGTGTTGTAGTATTTCATTGCATTAAGAAATGTTATGTAACACTAACTCCAAATTTTTTTATTTAACTCTACTTATAAAAACTTTAGAATAGTTTTTCTTTTTTAGAAATAATTTAATCCCTTCTAATTGGAAACTTATCATTAAATTTTCTTAGATAGTTTTAGAACTAACATGAGAATGTCTACAAATGATCCCCAATGGACATGCAAATTTATTCTCTACCAAAATGGTCATAATTTATTAATGAAGTTGTTGCAAGAATTGATGAAGTTGTTGCAAGGATTCATGATGTCGTTGCAAGGATTTCTAGTACGCACACCATATATCAAACTTTGCTAGTTTAGTGGATGCCTAGCTATGTTGACTATTATTTAATGAAGGCTTCGTGTTCGTGTTAGACTCATTTGAGTTCGCTCTTTGACTTATTAATTTATTTTTTTTCAATATTGACTTTTTGATAATAGTATGTTTACAAATCTTAGGAAGGATTTTAAGTGATCAAATTAATTATTATATAGCAAAAATAATTTATGTTAATAATTCAAAAAGCCACAATTCCCTTCTTCATATAGGAAGTGTAATCCTACGAACTGTTGTAATAAGGGTTTTGTCAAATGTAGAAGTTCTTAATACATGGTCATTCTCTTGCATTTTTTATGGTGAATTGTTTCCAACATCTATTAACATTGTGGATTGACCTCCATTTCTTTGGAAACATTATGCATTATAGAAAAATGCTTTTAAAGTTTTTTAAATGTAAACTATAATTTTTTCAATTTCTTGCTCCATCCAAGCATTATTCTAGATGATAGAGGTCAGAAGTCAAGCATAATTATTCAACTTAATGAAAGAGGAAAAAATCTTTTACACTTTGCTTTTTATCGTAGCATTAAGATAATAGTCCACAACTTTTCTTCTTGTTATCAAGAAATGCAAGATTTAGGTAAGTTATTTGGAGATAAATTGCCTCAAATCACTATTTTATACTAGAAAGAGAATAATAAGCAAAAGAATAATAAAAGGAAAGTAACATCACGTGAACTTGAACTTAGTTTGTTGATCAAAGGTGCAAATTCTAGTTTATATCTTTATGATATTTCACTTGTTTAATATGATGATAATTCATAAAAATGCATTAATTAATTAGTAAATGAACATATGAAGCTAATCAATATTATGCTAATTTAAAAATGAAAGGCAACAAGTGTGAAGAACATATTCATGAGTTACAAGTCACATGAATTTTTTGATGTACTGAATTAATCTAAGAGGCTACACAGTCACATATTTATTTTCTAATTTACTTACAAACAAACATTTTTACTTCAAAAACAATTATTGTTAAGCAATTCTTACATTGATGCTTTGAATTGATCGATTATTTCATAAAGAAAACAAAATGTAGATGTCAAAGAAAAATTTATTATCTTACGTGTGTTTCAAATAGAACTTCTTAAATTGAAGGCAAATATTGTAAACCTCCCTTAACATGTTTCATCTTTCACACAAGCTATTAAGAAGCGAATCGGAGTTGATGTTAAGTATGGCTTCTACCCTTTCTTTCAATTAAATTTAGAACAATTACTAGGTTTTGAACATGAAGAACCTACCAATTCATTGATTTAGTACTTCACTTAATAACATCAGTGACTGTGCCCTTTGAAAGTAGATGTTGCTAATTCGAATATAAGACATCCTAAAATTTCTTGAGTATGTATTGATGTGGAGTTAGCAAAAGAGTTGCCAAACATAATTAGAATTTCTACTAAAGGTGTTTCAGACAATTATTTTTGCAACATTCAAACTCAATGCTACTTATTTTCAAAAACTAGATAACAATTTCATATTTGTTAATAAAATTTCTCGTTTAGAATAATGCAATAAGAGAATTTCATAACATCAAAATGTTTTAGTGGTCTAATTTTATTATTAAACATAGTAATCATATGGTTTGATAACTAATTATAGTAATTCTAGTTGGTACAAAAGAATGTTAGTGCACCATATGAATTCAATAAATTTCCTAAGGTAAGTAAAAGTGAGTTGGTCATAGAATCCAATAAAATTTTATTGTACCATCAAAAATCTTTTATTTTACTTACGACCACATGAATGGCATAATTACATGGTCTAAATTAATACTTGTATATTGTATTTATTTTTCTGACTTAATTATGGTGTGAACATCACCAATATACAATTACTAATGTTCATTTGCCATTGCATATTATATGATGGTGATATACAACTTTTTCAAAAGTTTAAATTTAATTTGAAAGATTTTTCTATAAGCTGTAAGATAAGTATATCAATTGATTTTTTTGAGTTTGCCATATACCTTTTTTACGGAATGGTTTTCCTATAATTGAATAGTTTGATAATATTATTTTAATCTTTGTTAGCAATTTTTCCATCCAATTTTACCAGATCCACTTCTTAGCTTAGATCAAATAGTCTACTCTTAAAATTGTCTATTTACTCCAACAACTAATCAAATTGTATAAATAAGATCATGTGGTGCATTTAGTCAAGAAAAGTTTTCATTTTGAATTTTAAAAGTCATGCATAGCATAGTTTAGCCACAAGTTTCTTTAATTTACAAGGTAGTGAAAATATCTTACTAAAAAAAAATACTTTGTATCTTGACCATACAATTATCTTTTCATAGTTATTTCACAAATGGTTACATAAAAAAATTTAATCAATTAAGATGTCTTCCAACATTAATCTCCTTCTAGTGTTGTTCACCATCATACTTAGATGGAAAGCTTGATGATTAATCAGTATGCTATTGAAAAAAGTGTTTATTATAAAAATATTTTAGATTATTACTAATTAGACAAATAACCTCTTATTTTTTGATGATAAGTTACATTTAAGTTTATCATAAAGTAATTAAATGTAGTGAAGAAAGCATTTGCTAAATATTATCAAGTGATGCAAGATTTGTAAGTAATAAAAGCACATGGATGTGGTCCCCTTCACACAAGGAACTACTCTTAAAAAAAGATTAATGTCTCCTACTTTAGTCATCATAAAATATGCTTCCAACCCAATTGAATAAATTTTTCCTAAACAGCTTCATTAAGATGCCAACTAGTTACATGTCATTAACAATAAATTAAATTTCTAACACAATTTATTATGTATGCATCCTGATGAAATGGTGTCTAACATCACTTTGCTTGTCCTTAGAGTACGAGATAAGGTTTTGAGTTAGGTAAATGACACACATATTGTCATCTTTTATGGGTATTTTTTTGTGTGAATCTAATCCCATATATTTTAGTCACATTTTTAGCCCAAAAATGTTTTCTAAAAATCATCCCAATTACATATATTATGGTTCATTGGTTACAACCAATAGCTCAATGTCTTTTTAATAGACCATTAGTTTAAGATGTGTCCAAAAGATGATTAAACACCTACAAAGCTTTCAAATGTACACTTGAATCAACATAATGTTTGTGGCTTTATGTTATGAGATAATGACATAAATCAAATTTGTGATATGAAAATCGTAATACCTTTCTGGCAAGCAATTACCAAAAGACTCTAATTATAGGTTCAAAATCAAAGAATAGATTAAAAAAAGTCCCACACGAAAAACATTCTTAGGTCTTCTTGTAGTTAATTAACGAACATATCATCCTTTGTATACCATGAATTTGTTTGTTTTCCTTCATTGTCTTCGTTTAATAACCTGGTGGAGACTCTTGAAAGTAGAAATTGGTTTTAGGTTCTCATGATCAAGCACTTATAACATCTAATTTATATAATTTATTTAATATACAATGATACCTTTCTCATATTGTTTAACTTTCAATATGAGAAAATGGGTCATGTCACCCATTATATCAATCTCAAATCCTACACCTATAAGCATACTAAATCATTCACAATGGCCAGGTTGACTAATCCAAAATTGACATCATCCGCATAAACTTGAACTAGAAGTTCATTAGTGTTGTTCTTGATGAAAGAAATTCAATCTACATCCCCATGCTGGGTTAATTTTTTAGTAGAAATCTCGTAAGTTTATCAGTACCAGGATCTTTGTTCTTGTAAGTTTTACACATGATTGTGATGAGGACAATAAACAATAAATTATGAATTTGCTCTTAATATCAATTTGATATAGTTTAAATACCATGTAAAAAGAAAAAGCTAATAATGACTATGTTGGCTTCAACCTTACGATTAGTTCAAGTGCTCCTTTTAAGTTATTCCTCTCACTTGATTATAAACTTTTGCCATTAGTTTTTCCATATTTTGGATGATAACCTTATGATTAATTTGTTTTTCTTTTTTAATTCCCATTTTTGATGACTATATTGTGGTGACATATCCTACCTAATAATAACAAAAGCATTCATTCTAACAAACAAGTTAATATCATCCAGCAACCCATATAATAAAATTCTTTCCTCAAATTTACACATATTTTCAGAAACAACTTTTTAAGTCCATGAAACATATATGATTTCTTATTAAAGAAGCATTGGTTTATACTAAAAAAAAAGTCACCTAGGATTAAATCACAAAGATGTTTTTTGTTGTATGCTAACTCCTTTGATGCAACCATATCCTTATTTTTGAAATTTTAACATATAATTTATATATTTTATTTAATACACAAGGATGCCTTTCTCATCCTTCTTAACTTATAGTCCAAGAAAATAGAAAAAATCACCCACTATGTTAATATCAAATCCTACACCCATAAGATTAATAATTCGGTTATATCAATCAAAGTTGGTAGACCCAAATATGACATCGTCTGCATAATTTATGACTTGAAGAAGTTCATTAGATTGTTCTTGTTGAACAAAGTCTTATCTAAATTCCCTTTCTTAAATAATGTTTGAGTAGAAATCTACTAAATTTGTTATACCATAATCTTTTTTCGTCTTTCTTTTTTTTTCAAAATCTTCCATGTCTTCCAAATCTAACACATTTTTATGCATAATTTCATCAAACAAAACTTGGGTATATTCAATCACAATTAAGGTTTCCATATTAAACTTCTTTTAGGTCTACATATTTGAAGAATATCATAAATAGATAGCCTCCATTAATTTAGTTTTTGATGTCCAATTTCTATCCTAGACATTGATCTAACACTACCATCCAAAAATGACTAAGTTTTAATATTTAGGCTTCTTGTTATTTCGAAGTAATATAGTATCATATTCATAATTAGTTTGATAATAAATCTATTGGGACATTGAGATGAATGTAACATCTTGAATTATTGAGGCATTATGGTTTAAAGTTCGTATATCATTATGAGAAAAGTAATAGAAGGTACCAATGCTTTGAGAGGAGAGAACATTGTTCGATACATAACTTTGATGATGCCCAATTAAATATTTAGGTAGACAATTGAGAGATAAATACTATATCTATAAAAAATAAAAAGAATGTTATTATATTTGTAGTACTGAGATACTGAAAACAAAATGTTGTGGACCTAAACTAGCTTGATAATATGTGTAATATTAAAACAAAAATATTTGCAGGATGAGTGGTTGATTTAAACTAAATGATAATAATATTAGCTACCACATAAATACATATTTTGCCTATTATGATCATATTTTTGACAAAAAAATAGGTCAAATATAAGTTGATAAAAAACGCTATTATATCTTTAGTTTTCTTTTTTCTTTGTCTTCTAATTTTATTTTTCTAAAATCTTCCATGTGTTCCAAATCGACCTTTTTATTTTGATGCATAATTCCATCGAAAACTGCTTGAGTAGATTCCTTCACAACTAATGTTCCTTCGTTAAATGGTTTATAGGTCTATTTATTTATGGAATATCATAGAGATAGCATCCTTTAACTTGGTTTCTAATCTCAAATTCTTGTCTTACTTATGATATAATACTTCCATCCAAAAATGCCAAAGTTTTCATATTTGGGCTTCTTATTATTCATAGTACATAAGATGTCTTTTTTATAATTTGTTTGATGATAAATCTATTTAGACACTAAGATAAATAGAATAGCTTGAATTATTCAAGCATTATGGTTTGGAGATCTTATATCACCAAGAAAAAAGTAAAAGTAGATACAAATTTTTTAAGGGGTGCAAAAGCTTATGATATATAACATAGAGGAAGATCAATTAAATGTTTGAATAGACAATTAAGAGATATATGTTATATCAATAACAAATTGAAAGAACTATAATATTGATCATTGTGACATTGACAGCAAGAAGTTGTTATCTTAAACCAATATGATGATATGTGGAAAACTAAAACCCAAATATTTTGTAGGTTTGAAAAAGAGGTCCTTAACCCCAAAAATTGATATTTTTCTTATTAAGTCAACAATTTTGATAAAACAATAAGTCAAATATATGTTTATTAATAATATTACTTATGTAGTATGGAAAACACTACTATATTACATAAAGATTCCAAGCTTATATCATACTTTGGAAGCAGGTTTCTTGATCCATGTGGTACTCAACTAATGTATAACACAACGTTCTAGACTAAAAATAAAGTCAAACAAAAGAGAATATTTAAAACACTTGAGTATATATTAGGATTATGAAAATGTTGTTTTTAGGACAAAAAGGATAAGTATTTCACTTTTAATTAATTTTCCAACAACAACAACTGTTAGTCTAGCATAGAGATGTATATAATAAGATGCATTAATTGTTATTATTATTATATTTGTATGAACAAATAATAATTCTCTAATTGATATAGATATAGTTTTACATTCTATTAAGAAGATCTAAATAATCAAAACATGAATTCAAATGGAACATATTTACTTCACAAAAATTACGATAAGAAAATTAAGAAAGTGGACTTTTAGGAAGAGGATCATGTATTTTTAAAGGTAATTCCCATGAAATGCATTACAATGTTTAGAAAAAGAGAATAACTAAAGAGAAGACATCTTGTGGTTTCATTGATTATTAAAATAAATTGTTCTATTACTTACAAGGTAGTTGTCATTATCTTTGCCAAAGTAAATTATGTATTTTGTCTTCCATTCCTAATAAAACTTTTTGCTAATGGTACTTTTATAAGTAAATATGATCAAAGCAACAACGTGGTGAATCTTAAATTATTTCATAAGAAAATTACAATGGTGTTCTTTTCAAGAGAAATAAACAAAATAATGAAAAAGAGAATCCCATGCATAATTTACTAACTAGTAACTACTTGGAATTTAGAGGAAGAGCACTTTTGAGTCATCACAACATTTTTTGAATTTGATTGATTTAATTCTTATATGGAGGGATGTTTAGAAAATAGTTGAAAGCCTTCAAGCTTTATATAATATTTGTTGAAATAATGTAAGTTCATTTCAAAAATTTTTTGAATAACATGAAATGAAATTTGCATATGGATACCTTTGTATAAGATCAAAAAGTCTATTATTTGTAAGAATTTCAAATGAAATGAAATTTTTTGGTATCATGAAATGAAATTTTCTAGTAGAAAATGTGTATGTTTTGTTGAGATTGTAATAGTTTGTTCACATTTATTAGTCATTTCATGAATAAAGGTTAGATTTATATAGAAAAATTTTGATCATAGCAATTAAAATGTTAAGTATAAGTTGGCTAAAAACCACTTCCAAATAGCATAAAATATTTTTTCAAAAATGAAAAATGCAATTGCTCAATTAATTGCTAGGGAATTAATCATTATGTGGGATTGACTGGTGTCATTGGCTTTTATCCGAGAGGCTTTAAACCATCATATCAAAAATTGTAAATGTGAATGAGTTTTAGATGGTTAGATCAAGGTGGATTAGATTTGTGCCAACTGATCCAGTTGGATGAGATTTGAATCCTTTGTCTCATGGATGGAAAAACTGGGAAAGATCTCATTTGTAGGATTCAAACATGGAGAAAGATAACTCATTTGCTCAAGGATAGAATATTTCAAAGGACTAAAACAATAAAAAAAAATTAAAAGAATTCAAACATGACTTGGCCATAAAATTTTGAGTTGGGATCTTGTACTTATAGTAGAGAAAACATTTATCATTCAATCAAAGATGGAATGGTGAGGAATAGGGCACACTTTTAGCATTAAGTTGGTAGAGAAAAAATAGTCCCAAATTGTTGAAATGCACAATAGTTTTCCCTTTATAATACCCATCATGGGTGTATAATGCTAAATAAATTGAGTTTGGCTCCACTTTTTGTCATTAGGATTTCATCACCTAGGACACTTATATGCTTATGGGCATTTCATGATGATGGGTACAATAAGATCCCATTTGCATAAAAAATTCAAGTTTATCACCTTTTGATTCTCAACCATACACCAATCTGATTAATGATGTGCCCTAAATAATTTCTTGGCCTATTTTAGCTTTGTCTCTTAATCTGATGTTACCAGGCCAAGTTGGTCTTAGTCAACCGAAATGCTTTGCACTTGGCTAGCTAAGGATGTGTCTTAATATTTTTTAATTACAAAAATTTAAAATAAATAACTTTTTAGTTTACTAAAAGTTTGACAAATATACATTACATAGATTTAATAAGAAAACATGATTAAGCAAGAAATTAAATCCTATAAGTTTTCTAAATCAAGGAAAGGATGAACAAGTTAAATGCCTAAATTAGGATGTCAAAGTGAGATTAATAAAGATGTAGCTTATAATCAACAAGTTAATATTCTATTTTATAACAAAAATGTCAACCTTTTTAAAGTTGTTGTGTATGTCTTTATTCCTTAAAGCATACTAAATACTTCAAGTTATTTTGGAGACCACTAATTCACCATCTTAAAAGTTGTTTTGCTTAATCCTTAAAAAAACTAATCTACAATAAACAATCCCATTAGAATAAAATAAAAAATATTTATAGCTTGACTCATCAAACCCAAAGGTCACAACAATCTCTCCCTTCTGATGATTATAAGATATAAATATTTAGATAAAAATATAAGAAAAAAAATATATAGTATTCTGATAATGTGGGATTAAAAATGAAACATTGGTGCTCCAACTTAATTCATACTCACCATTAATATATGCTCCTACTCACTTATTTAAACAATCGTTATTCTCCCTCTTTAGTACTATGAAAAAAGAGGTATAATTTATACAATTTGTATTACATCTAGTTATTATCTTATTAATTGAAACTGATCAGTTGGAAGGAATTTTGTAAATAAGTTTATCAGTTATTGACTGCTAAAAGCATATGTAAATTTTATTAGTCTTTAACTACTTGGTCTCTCAGAAAGTGATGTGTTATGTGTTTGCCTTAGAATGATGAACTTGGTTCTTTATTAAAGCCAAGGCACTAGGATTATCAATTTTAAAGAAAATATGTGAGAGATCTAAACCATAGCCTTGGAATTATTCTCTCAAATATACACTTGAGCGACACAACTTTTAGTCACTACATACTTGACTTCTATGGTCAATATGGCTTTGCAATCTTTTCTTCCTTCTTGAACATGAAATTAAAATATTTCTTAGTAGTTGATATGTACCTAAGATATTTCTCTTATCTACACTATATCTTGTAAAGTCTGGATCTAGGAAACCTATAAGATTTCATGAATGACCATTTTTATGATGCCTTAAACCTATGTTCATTGTACTTTATGTATATATGAAGGTTAATTTAATCAACTTTAGATGGATTTTCTTAGGATTTTTTTAAAAGCTTATGCATTTGCTAACACTAAATATGATGTATGATCTATTAATTGTAAGAAAAATGAAGATGCAACAAGTTCTTTGTAAAGTTTTTTATCAATATATTTCTCAGTTTCATCTAAATCTAAATGGATTGTTTGATTCATTAGAATATCCTATATTTCATTTCATATTTTCATACCCAAATTTTTTGAATAAATATTTTAAATACTTTGTTTGTAAAATAAAAACTTCATCTTATAATTACATAATTTGTAATATAAAGAAGAAATTCATTTCAATTATTAAACTTATCTCAAACTCCCTTATGATTAAGTAACTAAATTCCTTACACATATTTTAATATATGCTTTAAAAAAATTTTCATCAATATAAACATGTATAAGAAACAAATGTTCAATTAAAGATATTAGGAATAATGTATTATCCATTTTTTCTTTCTTAAAACCACTATCAACTAGATCATTACTCAATCTATGATAGCATAAACAAGGAGCTTGCTTAAGGTTATAAAAAACTTTCTTAGGCTTATATACATAACCACTATGTATAATGGTCTCAAACTTATGGATTATTTTATACAGAAAAATTTTTTTATTATCATATTTTAAAAAAAATATTATGTCTATTTGAAATAATCTAAAGTTTTTATGATATGAATATAATAAGAAAATTCTAACAGACTCTAATCTATTACTAATAGAAATAACTCCTCAAAATATACACCTTCAACTTTGTTATAATACTTACCAACTGATGAACTTTTTGTTTGTAGTGATCATTTTATTTTCATATTTTTTATTTTTAAATATCCATTTAGTTCCAATCACTTATTGATCACTGGGCTTCAGAACTAGTTCCCACATTTAGTTTCTCTTAAATAGATATTACTCTTCTATCATTACTTAAAGTTAACAGTTAACCTTACGAGCTTCCACATACATACTAATTCTTTGAAAGATACAAATATACTATGATTAATTTTATCATACAGGTTCTGGTCTTATACATTATTAACTTCTCCTATAATTGATTTTTTTGGATGTGAAGCTTGGTATTTCTAATATTTAGGTAATTGATGGCTAGTCTCTTCTTCTTGTATTTTATTTTCTCTTTCACCTTCGTCTTCATTCAAGTCTAAGTTCTTTTGGGACTTTATCCATTAATCAAAAGTTTTATTATTTATCTTATGAGTAGAGACATCACATAATATATTCATAATCTTCTATCTTTTAAGTAACTATGTTGTAAATTTTATAAGTTTTTTTAAAAAGAAGGGCCTTTATGAAAATGCTAGGAATACTTTTTCATTAAACATGTCCAAGTTGTACCTTTTAAAATTAAGAATGTTGTATTGATCCCCAAAAATATGAAATTAACTAACATTTAGTTTTAAATTTTAAATAACTTAAGGAGTTTTTTGAAATATTGGCCTTAAATTATTTCTATTTATTTCATAACAATTTGTCTTAGTCCCCTTGGCAAAAAAAGATTTTGATGGGTTGTATTCGATTAAAACAGTTATACACATCTCTACCAAGGTCCTCTTCTTTCTTTCTACAATCCCATTTTATTATGTGAATAAGGACATGTAAATTGATGCCCCTCATTTTTAAACTCATTACTATTATCATAGTGAATACAAATCAATTTGAGATAGGTTTGCTATTCTATCTCTTTTATCAAATTAAAAAAGATTTTAAATGTCACACTCTTGCTCTTAAGCAATACAACCCAATTATACTTAGAAGAATAATTAATAATCATAAATTTATAACATTTTCTAGCTAAACTTTAGCATTGTGTGAGTCAAAAATGGTCTAAATAAACTATCACTGAAGGTAAACTAGTAGTTGAGTCATTTTTAAGTTTAAAAGAAAAATTTAACTTTCCATCCTTTTTAGCATTATTTATACATTTTTAAACTAGTTTTGCTAGGATTGAGAAGATCTCTATGTCAAGCTTGCTTGTTTTCTTGAATGTATAATATCCCATGTGACAAATTTTAATTATCTTTTACTTAGATATGTCTCCATGTGTTACCCATCTATTTGGACAGCATCTTATTAAGACAACTTTGATCGATCTCTAATCATATGTCTTCAGCATCCACTATTCAATTGTAAAGAGCTATATTTTGATTTTTTGTCTATATATAAGGCTACATAAATTATAAAATTTTTACTTAGAAATCATTAAATGTTAATTTTTTTACCTTATTTCTATGCATAATTCCAAAGTGTTTTGCTTCTAACCTGTGAATGTCTTCAAAACACTATATCAATATAAAATGATTATGAAAAAAGATTATTTTAAATTCTCTATTCAATAATCTTAGGAATGTAACAAGCTTTATCTTAGTCATTTGAAACAAGGTTTCGAACTAGAAATATTTTCCCTAATTTTATAATCTATTATAGTATGATGTTTTTTGTAACTATAAAAAAGTATGTAATTTAGAAATATTTTTGTTTCCAAACTAGTTCTTTTTTTGAAGAAGTATGATCATGTAAAGTTCTTTCAATCTCTTTTCATAAATAATTAAAAAGATCATTTTTTATTTGTAAAACATTTTTTTATTTTTTATGTATAGATATTTGAAAAAGATAAAACGCTATAACTTTTATGTAATTATAATCAAAAACTTCATGAGGCTAAGAACTTATCTTAATCTTTTATTCTTCATTTGATGTACTTGATTTATCATCAATTGTCAAGGAACATATCATTTGTTTCTCCTCACCACTTGAAGTTACAGAGTTTAATTATTCTCAAACACTCCAAGTAGTTTGAGAATCTTTTTTTCTATTCTCTTCTTTTTCTCTTCCTTATTTTTGATGTATTTTAGTTGTGGATAAGCTTGTGTAATATGTTTGGTATGACTACAATCATAGCATCTTGGAGTCATCATCTTCTCTCTTCTTATTGTTTTTACAAATTTCTATTTACAATCTTTTTTACAAATTTTTTGTCTAAACCTTTAACATGAAAGTTTATGTCTTTGCCCAAGTCCATAGAAAATATAGATGTCATATCTATATCAACTTTGTTAGTTTTAAAAGCTAATGGTTCCTTGCACCTTGTGCCATGCTGTGCCTACTTATGGAGGCCTTCATTTCAACTTTTCTATTCACCTCAACTTTGTCGTTAATAATTCTCTAAGTGACTCATCTAATGTGAGATTGTTCTGTCTTTGCATGCCTTTATTACTATGGCAAGAAGACTATGCTCATTTGGTAAAATCATTACAACTTTTTTTACAAGATCTAAGTTAGAAAGTATTTTTTCAAGATTTGCTATCACATTAGTTATATTAGTAAATTGCATAGACATCTTCTTTATAGTTTCTCTTGAAATCATTCTAAAATGCTCATAATCATGTGTAAAAAGATTTATCTTTATTTCTTTAACTTGCAACGTGCTTCATAAGTTAGTTCTAAGTTTTTCCACACTTCATGTGTTGTATGCGAATTCATAACTTGATTAAATTTAGTTGTAGTTATACTACAATGAAGGTAGTTATGTGTAATGGTATTTAATAGTCACTCTACTTTGACCACTACAAAGTGCACTAAATAACTTGATTTTATTTGTGCATTAATCTCTAGGTAAATCTTATAGTTTTGTTAATACTTTCCAATCTTGAAGGTCAACTGATTAAATAAAAAATTTCAATATATTTTTCAAAAATTAATAAACTTTAATGCTTAAATAATGATAGAATCACTAGAGAATACCTTCAACTAGTGTTGTACAAATACTAATCATGAGTTATGACTTATTGAAAACTTAATTTAAGAAGAAAGTTAGGAAACACATGTTTTGGAAAGCACATAAAAATGATAAGATTGAAATTAAACTTATTGTACATTAAAAATAATAATTAAATAAACATTTCAAGTAATTAAAACACACATGATGGATCACCTAAGTGATTTGACTCATTTTTTTACAGGGAACCTGTTTGATGTTAATTGTAATCAAAACAAGTATACGAATGACAAATGAGAGGGTGACTTATGAGTTTTAAATTATTTTTTTATTTTTTAGATTATATTTGTTTTTCAAAAATTATTCGTAAAACCAAATTAATATTTATGGAAAACTTTTATTTTGTATATGTTAATTTTTCATTTTTATGATTTAGAAAATTAATGAAAATTAAAATAATATAGTTAAATCTTTAGATTATTTGTTTTAAACAAGAACTTACGTCCATCCTCCAACCTATTAGGCATTATGGGTTTAATTATAACACAAGCTTTTATGAGATTAATGCCAACTTGGTTTTTAGTGACATCATACTAAGTTCAAACTTTCATAAATGGTAGGATACCCAACCCAAACAAAAAGAAAAAATACAACAAAGAAAAATTATAATAAGTTTGTATAACTTTTGATGCTTATTAACTAACAAAAAAGTCACAATAAGCTTAAAATTAGTAAGACAAGTAAGAAATTGAAAGCTTAGAAGTGGTATAATTAGTTGAAAGAAATTGGCATTTTGTGAAGAACAAAGTTGTATTTGCTATCAAAGAGATTTTACTATTCTAGAATAACAAGTTGCGATTTGTTGAGATCTCAAATATTGGTTCATTTTTATTAGTCATTTCATGAATAATGGTTAGATTATATAGAAAACATTTGATCAAAGTTAAAACAATGTTAACAAAAAGTTGTTTTAAATTATACTTCAAAACATCTTAAAAAGTTCTTCCAAACAATTTAAAATATTTCTTCGAATTGGTTAATGTAATGGCCCAAGTAGCCACTAAAGATTAGCCATTAGGTGGGATAGACCAGTGTTGTTGGATTTTATTAGAGAGGTTTTGGACTGTTAGATCAAAAACTATTAAATTAGATTATTTCTAGATAGTTGGATCAAGATGGATTTGATCTAGCCATTGGATTAAATAAAATGAGATGTGGATGAACTGATTCATCATTTAAAAGCAAAAAACATCTCAACTATAGAGTACAAACATGTAGAGTGCTAGGCCTTCCAATTCATGAGTAGATTTTTTTGAAAGATAGAAAATATCAAAGCAATCTAACTAACCCAGACGTGATCTTGGTCGTTCGATTTTGAGCCAAGGTTGAGTGCTTATGGTGGATGAAACATTTACAACCTGATAAAAAATTGGATGGTGAGAAATAGCACATGCTTTTGGTGCGAATAATTGGACAAATGCTAGTCCGGCATTGTCGAAACAAAAAAAAGTTTTCTCCTTACAATACCTTTCATTGGTGCATAATGCAAGTTTGCTTGGGATTTCCACACTTGGGCCACTCAGATGGTTATAGGTAATTTCATTGTTATGGTTTTGACTTGACCTCTATTAATTTAGTCCTAATCAATTCTCCATCTTATCTCAACAAGATTCATGAATGCACACTAACAAATTTTTGGGCTAACTAAGGAAGTTTTTAGCTCGTCTCTTGACACGATGCTTCCAGACCTACTTGGCTTGGTTGGCCCAAATACTTTCTACTGGGCGAGCTTGGGGTGTAGCTTAATTTTTTCCAATTAGGAAAATCTAATAAAATTAATTTTTTCGTTTACCAAAAGTTTAATAACCAACATAGAATTTTGTAGAGATCTATTAGATGGATTTAATTAAAAAAATTGATAAAATAATGAAATCCTATAAGTTTCATAAATCATGAAAAGTTTGATTAAATTAGGAACATAAATTAAGATTTGAAATTGAATGAAGGGGTGCATTATAATCAACAAGCTGACATTCAAATTTTTAGTAAAAAATCTTTAAAACTTTTATACATATATCTAGAATCCGTAAATTTTATTGAATACTCTAAAGTATTTTGAATATCTTTAATTCATTATCTTCAAAGATATATGACCTTTTCATTAAACATAGATCTGATTGATCCAAATCTAGCCCATTAGGACAAAATGGTAAGCATTTAAAGCTTAACTCATTAAACACAATGGTAACCAAACAAAATATGATTAGATGCACTTATTGGACTAAGAAAATGACACCAAAACTCATTGCACCATTTTAGTTCAACATATAACTCACAAATCTAGATTTAATTGAGTAGGAATGTACTAGCAATAAAGCATGAGCAGACCAAGAGTAGCTAACTCTAAACAATACAAATATTACATAATGCAAGAAAACTCTTATAAAGCCACAATGATCCATCATTCATGCATTATATGAATAAAAAACATATGTCTTTAACGTGGCTGTAATTAAAATTATGGGAGTTAATTTGACATCTCATTGCATAAGTATGTGATCACATAATCGTATTCACAATCACCTTAAAAAATCTAATCAGGTCTATCTTCCAATCGCACAATCTTTTTATCTAAATATCAAGTCTACATCTAAACATCAAATCCCAATTCAGATGTAACTGTCCTAATCAAATCCTAATTTCTAAATAGAGCTTATTCAATTTAGTCATCTAATCAAGCATTTTGGTATAAAGATGTTACAAAGGCTTTTGACAGAGTAGCTCTTTCGTAACTACCCTTTTAATAGTTATTTCGAGCTATTGAGGTTCTTATAATTTATTACTATTGATTAATCAATCAAATTGAAAAATATTTTTAACCACTAAAATTTTTTAAAAATAGGTGAATTCTTTGACAAAATTGACTAATGAATTTTTTACAAAATATGAAGAAATTTTTTCATGTCATGACAGTCAAGTTATTAACACCTAGTACTCATTCCCAGTTGCTTATGTTGTGTCCTTCAATCTTCAAACAACTAATCTTAATTTTTTCTGAAATTAGTAAAGTTCACAATTTTCTTTATTTCTAATTGATTTAATTAAAAAAACATTTGTCAAATTAAGTATTTTTCAATCATTTGTTTTTTAATTTTATTAATTTACATTTTTTGTGAATGAATTATTTTATTTTTTTCATATTAATTATGTTATAGGACATAATATCTTATTTATAATATTTTATTATTATAAGAGTTTAACCTAACATTCTTACGGTGGAAGGCTTACATTTGCTAGTGTAGTTTTACTTGATTTTTGTTAAGAGAATATTTAAGTTTGATTTTAAATCAAAGTAGCTTATAACCTTTTATTTCTATTTTTTTATTTTTCTTGGTTTGTTTTTGAAAGGTTTCATCAAAATTTATTACTAAATAAATTCAATGTATTTTAAAATAAAATTAATGTGTTTTAAAAGAAAATTAGTGTTAATAATCACTTTTAAAGATTTACTAGAGTTTCTTAAAAAATTAGTTAAAAATATTTTCTTTAAATATTCTATACGGAATTAAAATTTTTATTCCAAGAAACTCACATCTATCTTACTAAACCACACTTCATAGAGTGCATATAGAACTATACAAGTCATATTAGTATTTTAGTTTAGTTCTATGTCTTTGTTGTAAGAAAAAGAAATGAACTAATGATCTTTCAATGAATTTTGGTCACCTTGATAGTGGACAAGATAGTAAAATAGGATAATGGAGTGGAATTATAATGTGGATGGAATTGAGGTTACATGCTTATGATTGTGTTACTCACCCAATGTGTGGTCCAAATTATTGGATGAAATAATTGTATGGGTTAATAGATTGTTTGAAAAAACATTTTTAACACAATCTGATGGGTTAAGGATGATCTAAGAAATTGAATTAAAGAAAGATAAGCAAATTAGAATGTCAACAAAAGAAACAATTGCTTAAGTACTTCAAATGTGGTAGATACAATAGAGAAAAGGGTAACATACGCCTTATTGTCATCATTTCCAAAAACAATTATTGATGGTACAAAACAGAAACAATTACTACAAACAATTTAAGTAATCTACAAAGCTGAACTATTTTTTTTTAATTTGGCTATGATAACACAATAAATGCCATATTTTTTATTATAACATGGAAATCAAAATTAATTGATGAATAGTATTTTACTAATCTGTTTAGTATTGCCATATCATTTGTGAAATATTTTAGATAAATTACAATTGCATATTACAATGGTTGTACAAATACTAGACTTAATCTATTGATTTATTATCGATATGCTTTATCTCTAAAATAAAATATGGTGTATCTATGTTTATTTTTTATAATCATAATAATAAAATAAAGTAATCATGCTAAAAAGTGTATAAATGTCAAAGAAATTTTTATAACTCTAATGGTTAAATGGTAGTCGCCAAATAAAGGAATGAGTTAGACATGTATATATGTATGCATATATTGTAACAAAAAAATAGTTTTTGCAAAGGTGTTACACAAACAAAAATGGGAATTAGGAATCATAGGGATGTATTATATGAAAATAAGGTAAACAAAATATCTCTATTTGATATAATAGATACAAAACAACAAGTTATTTTGGGGGGCTATGGTTCATAAAGTCAAAAAGCTTTATAAAGTAGGTGGTTGCATATTAATTTACTTCAAGACATGCAAAAGCAAGACTATTTTGTTATTTTACTTTGAATTGAAATGGCAAATGACCATAATCTTTTATTTTCTTGCATTGAAAATTGTTTTAATCATGTTTTTATTAGGATATTATGGAGACTAACTAAGAATAATATCTAAGAAAGATAGACATTGTCAAAAAATTAAGCAACACATGCTCTAGTTTTTCCAAAAATTTCTTCATTTGATATATTTACAGAATTAGATGAATATAATACTATTTTTTAATTGGTATATTCATGAATATAACAATTTTATTTGATTTTGATTTAGATGTAATTCTCTACTAAACAAAATTTCTTATTAATAAATAAGTTGTAAATTCTTGATATATGATAATATTGTTGTTTTGGTTTTTTTGGCTCAATGTAAAAAATAACTATATTCTTCTTATTAGTAATAACATATTTTTAAGTATTTGTTAGATATTCTTTCTATTCTAACTATTTTATAATTTTTTAAAATACTTTTTTCCAACCTTTTTTCAAAATTTTCTTATCTAATTTGAACTTCATATACATTTGGTAAAGCTTAATACATTTTTTCCCTAAAAATTTTGAATTATGTTATTGAATAGAATATGATTTTATTCCCCAACTTATCACTGAAATTTTGTTGTCCTTCTTGTCATATTTCTTGCATCTTATCATTTATTAGTTTTTTCACTTTAATATTTCATTTTCATTTAATTTTTATATTCTTGTTAACTTTAAGATAATTCAATTTATTTTTGAGAATTTATTCATATAAGTTGGTCATTTTAAATGCCCAACAATAATAGATATTTTTTTTCTTTTCATTGTCTTGAAAGTTCCTAATTTCACTGATATGGTTCTCATTTTTTTAAACTATTTTTTATTAATATATTTTCATAATTTTAGTTCCTTTAAATATTTAGGAAAGAAATATAATTCTTTTTTTTATAGTTTTAAACCTTCGTTTATATTTGTTTGCTTATTAATTTCACAACGAAATACATGCCATTAATATTAAATGATTTTAAATATCTTAAAAATATTTTAAGACTTACATATTTGCATTATATGTTTTCTATATTTCAATTGTGCAAAAAGTATTTTTTTAGCAAAACATAAGGGCTTTTGATGCATTTTTAATGTTTGATGTCATTATTGTAAAAACAAATCCTAAAATATTGAAGTTTATATGAAATTATGCTAAAATAAAAAAGTAATAATAATTATGATAAAGATTACATAAAATAATAAAATTTATTTCATAATATAGAAAAAAAACATTCTTAGTTATCCAATCATCGTAAGTATTCTAGTTTATCAAAAATTATAAGAAAAAGTAACGATAGAACATTAAGATGGAATTTTATTATTAATAAATGAGAAATATTATAAATGAATACTAAACAAAAAAAACTATACAAAAAAGGAAATTTAAAAACTAAGGAAGAGAAAACTATGATCATCAAATGTAAAATATTTTAGCAAAAAGCACATAATGAATGTGTTCGAGAAAATAAAAAATACCAAAAGGAAAAAAATGCAAAATCATATAAAGAAAGATACTATAATTATTAAAGCTCGTATGTATAACATGTTAGAAAAGTTTTTTTTGGATAATTCAATCATAAATAATATTTGATTATAAAAAATATTTAAATAAACTAAAATTATTACGGAAAAATAAGGTAATATTTAAAAAACCATTTAAAATATATTATTTAAATGTCCTTTTATAAATTTTATGGCTAAGAAATATGTTTACATGGAAATTTGCAAGTTTTGAAAAGTGTAGTTAAATATAACTATTACGATAATTACACAATTAAACCTTCAAATAGTGTGACTAATATTTATTTTAAAAAATTACAATATTATCAAAACATAATAAAACAAATCGAACATTGACAACAAATTATAAAATTATAAAATTATAAAACTTAAATATTTTTAAAAATCTAAAATATTAATGAAAACATTTTGCATAATATTTATCTAAAACTTTTCTTGAAAATATAATATTTTGCAATACTAAAAAATATGTCTAAAAAAAGTTCGATAATAAAAATATTTTAATTTTTAAAATCAATAAGGAGACATATCAATGGCAAACATTTATCAAAAATAATATATTAGATTTTTTTTCAAAATAAAATTATACATAAACATAATTTAATTTAAAATTATCGTGATAAGAAGAAGTTTAGTAGATCAAAAGAATTAGCATAACATTTTAATGAAAAACAATATTTAGAAACCATTCCATTGTATAATATATTTACAAAATAGTTTAGTAATATTATGATTCAATGATATTTTATGATAAAAAATATTTCAAAAAATAATGAAAAAATTAAATATATTATTTGAATACGAAATTAAAATTCCTTCAATAATATGTAAATACTAACTTTAATGAAGAACATAATGAGTGTTCAGAATTATGTATCACAAAATAGTTTTTTCATTTTAAATATTTTTTATAAATTTGTCATTGTAACTAAAAAAGTAAATGTTGTAAAAGCACTATGAAATATTAAATTTTTATTTTAAAAATCATTTAGATACCCAAATCATTAAAATTTGAAAATATCCTAAAGATTTATATGATTCACTAACAAAATTATTTTAATAACAAAAAAGACAAATATTTATTAATATGATGAAAATAAAAAAATACTAACACAAAGGAAAATTATTTAGATATCGAATGCTCACTTTATTAAAAAACACAAACTACAATTTATTTACCAAACTAATTTCATAATAATAATTTCAAAAATTTACAAAGAAAAAACTACACAATTATTCTAGATACTCACAATGTTAATATTAGAATACATTGACAGATAAAATGTCCTAAAAGAATCCAAAAATAATAATGACCTATGGCTAAACTCTAATCATTCTTATGATAGATATAGGGAAGACATATGATTCCATCAATGAGTCCTTTATATTCTTTATCTTTTGTAATATTAGGTATTTAGATATGTGGTATGATTGTATTGTAGAGTTTATTTTGAAAAGTCATTACAAAATAAAGATCAATTATAATAAGTCGAAGGGAATACTTGTATGCATAGTCCATGCAATATTTCATCAAATGTCAAATATTTTTGTCATTACCTTTGAAGTTCTAAAGATATTGGTAAAAAATTTTAGAAGCGTATTTAAAATTTTAATAATTTGACACAATTTATGTCAAAAAAATATTTCTTAACAAGAAATGTAAAAATTAAGTTGCATAAAGTAAATACAAAATTATTAAATAAAGGTAAAGTATGAAGATTTTAAAAATACTGTCATAGTAATAATAATTACAAGCAATGCAAATAATTTTGCCAAAATTATAAAGAAAAAGAAAAAAAGCCTTGTATAGTTAAATTTTGACTAGAATATAATATAAAGTTTTATAAATTACAAGAGACTACCTTGATCAATCAAACATGGATATGTCATTATGCAAAAAAACGTAAAAAAAAGTAAAATAATTTAGAGTTATAAAGATTTTCATTAAGAAAAAATAAGTCCTTTACATCAATAGAGTTTGTTTCTTAATATTAAAAAAACATTTAGTGCAAAAAATGAAATTTAGAGTTAATTTAAAATTTTATACTTTTATATTAATGAAAAGTTTGAAACTTTTTTTGTGTGTTTCATCTTTTAAAAAATTATCCCTAATAATCAAACCTTGATAAACAAATTAAAACATTAAAAATTATTAAATATGTAAAAAATAATTATGTACAATGTTAAAGACAATTATATTTTCAAAACATTATTTGTAACACTTAATAGAATGTACAGTAAAAATATAAACTTATTCAATACAATATTGTAAATAATAAAAAACTATAAGAATAAAAATGGTCAACACGATGAAATGACATTGTAGTTCGATAAATATACTTCTATAAGCCTGCTGATTACAAAGGCCATGCATAGATAAAACATAAAATGAAAAAGACTAAAAAAATTAAAATGTAGTGAATGATAAAATTAATTATTAAAAAAGTTTTTAAATTATATAAAATTAATTATTATCTATGTACAATTTGAGATTAGAAAAAACAAAATCAGAAGAAGTCATTAATTTTTGAGAAATCAAAAATAGAAAAAAATATTATAAGTTTTTAGAAGAAAAAAATAATTACAGTAGTGTAACTACATTAAATATCTATTTAGAAAAATAAACATTTAAAAATGTAAGAAATAGAAAGTTATAAATTAATGTAAAAATGTTGTCCCATTTGGTTAAAAAAATAAACAATTAAGCTCATTAATTGGATGATAATATTTCAAATGAGTTTTTGATGTTAAAAATAATTTTTATGGTCCACAAGAAAATTATTATACATTGAAAATTTCAATTATAGTATATTGTAATAAGAAAGTTGTTAATATTTAGAAGGATAAGCATTATGTATTAAATAAAAATATATAAAATATTATAAACTACTAATAATTATTATATTAACAATTTAAAATATTTATAGCTAAGAAAAATGTTTCAACATATTTAAAAAAGAAATATGAATGATAAAAATATATAAAATATTAAAAAAATAAAAACATCTAAAATATTTTTTTCTATAAATATGTGAAGATAATGTCCATAAGAAATAGTGAATTATACAATTTTAAACTTGATCAAAATTAATTTAGTTTGGGCATGCTTTCTCATGATAAAGATATTAGTAAAATTCATTTAATTTTTTGATAAAAAATAAAAATCAAACTTCAGTACTTAAACCTAGATTTTATTTAACCAAAGTAATTAATATCTTTGTAATAATCTCTTGTTAATCATAAGAACAATTTGAAGAACCTAGTTTTGCAAAAAATCATTTAGCTTTCATAATAGAATTCTTTTATTCAAACACAATCTAAATAAAAATAAACGCATTGCAAAAGAATTTTTGTGGTTGTTTTGATTGACATTATAAGAAACATTTTGAAAGCCTTTTTTAGATTTGGTAAACTTTTAAGTGATAATGTTGTTATTCTAAAATAATAACTAAATTAAAGCAAAATCAAAAGCAGCATACAAGGATTTTATGTGATTTGATAAAACTATTGCATGCATCTAATCCTAATCAACTAGAATAGTGACACAAGGGCATCTAATGTTGGCACACAAATGAATATTTGCTGGTGTCATAGCAGCAGTTCAAGAAGTTGTCGATCCAAAGTTTGGTATAAATTGATTTAAAAATACTTAAATTTAATTTTCTTGGTTGTTTGTTTTTATTATTCAAAAGTAGGCATAAGCCCTACAAAAGGTAATTAAGGATGATCCTCACTGAGGGTCAAACATGAAACCTAACAACATAAGTTTGATGAGAGGCTTGGAAGGGACACCCCCCTCTCCCATACAAAATCAACACAATAGGCAGAGGCACAACCCAGTCAGCAAGCACATTCCCCTCTCTATAGATATGGAAGAATCCTAGCATGTCCAGGCACCTTGCGCGCTCGATAGCCTAAGCAAAGGGACCTGCCATAGGCGGGTGAGAGATGAGCTTAAGAACCTTTTGCAGCGTCGACATGGAGTTCATTTGAATCTCCACAGAGTGATATTGGGAAAGGGTATTCCTTAGCAAGTCAAGGGCCTCAAGCATTGCCTAAACCTCCATAGCTTTGCTAGCCTGTGAGATAACCCTTTTACTAACCACCAGTAATGCCTTCCCCATGTAGTCTCTCATCACCAGCCCAAGGCCAGCCGTATCCTCCCCAACACAGTGTTGCCATTCAATTTTATCAATCCAGTAGGGGGAACCCAAATATGGGCTACAGGCATTTCAATGGAGCTACAAGGGTTCCCACTGGGCATGGATGAGTAAAGGTTGCGGTGTTTTGCTGCTGCGATAACCTCGATCTTTATCTTGCAGAACATAGTGCATCAGTTAAGAACGAGATCGTTGTGCCTCTTTGCATTCCTTCTCTCCTAATTGTAGATAATGGAGGCCAAAGTAGCTACATGACCAGCGCCATCCCCAGACCTTGCCGTCGGCGAACCGACAAACTCCACGAGTCGGTGTAGAAAAGTCAGCCAAGGACCTGCTCCCCGAGGGAGCCCAAGCATGGCCACTGCCTCGCGTGCTTAACGATCAACCCAAAACTCCTTGGCACACTGGCAGTCCTAGAAGACATGTTGCGTGGACTCCTCCGCCATACATCCTAAACAGCAGCTACCACACTTGAGTAGTCCTCTCCGGCCCATCCAAACTACGAAAGGAGGTGATCCCCACCACTCGCCACAGGAAAATGCGCATCCTCGGCAGCACTTTAAGCTTCCATAATCCCCTCATCTGATCTGCACCCTACTTGTTTCATCACCTGGTGACGTCGTCAGCACCACATTTTAAATGCATGTAGAGCATCCCATTATCAACCTTCTCCGTTTCAGTGTGCACCTGAAGCAGCATGTCTTGTCCAGACATCTGGGCTCAGGAAAGGTGCAGCACCCTATCTAGCAAGAGATTGCCAACCCATGCAAGTATACTTTCAACCGTGCATACTCTAGCCAGGGTAATGCTTTCTGCCACGCTCGCCATCCACAAAATGTTCATATTGATGAAAGTAGGCCAGCTGCAGATAGGGAGGAAGCCAATCCAATTGTCTTCCACAAACCTTGCCGTCTTCCCGTCACCGATTCTCCATAAAAAGTTTGACACCGCGCTCGACATTGCCCCCAACACGAGCCCGCATGCATGGGAAACGTTCCAGGGAGACTTCGAAGAGGTATGCATCACATTGTATTTCTGCCTCATGATATCCATCCAGAGGCTATCCTTGTGGCTCAGCAGGCACCTGCAATGCTTCTTTTGTAGAATGCATTGCCAAACGTTGATGTCCCATAGGCGAAGACCACCCGCAGCCTTTGGTAAGGCGATGTTGTCCTAGGATGCATAATGCATCATATGCACACTGCTAGTGCAACACCACAGGAAGCTTCTGATACTCCTCTCGATCACGTCAATGACTCCCAAGGGCACAACACAATGGTACAGTAAGTAGCTAAAGATGGCATTGAGAACAGAGGTAGCCAAAGCAACTTTGCCAGCAAGCGACAAAGGATGAATCCATCAAATGGCAACAGAGGCTTCCATCTTCTGAAGCAGAAAATTGAAGTTCGTTTTCTTCAGACGCTTCGTCGCGACAGGAACCTAGGGATACTTGAGCATCTGGCTCAGCTCCATACTGAGTTTCCTCACCACCATTCTCTTCTTCTTCTTGCTCATCATTCCACTGAAGCAAACCCTAGACTTAGAGAAGTTCATGCGCAGCTTGGCAACAGTTTGAAGGCTTTCATGATTCTGCGCACCGCACACGCAGCCTCATGCATTGCGGAAGCATACAAGAGGATATTGTTTTACATAAAGCAGGTGCAAGATTGACAGCACATGCTGTCCGGTCCTAAACCCGAGCAATTGTCTGGTCTCATAGTTATGCACAAGCAGGGAGAGATATTCCAGCATGATGACATACAGGTATGGTGAGAGCAGGCAACCCTTCCAGACCCCACGCTACACCTTCACCCATGGAAGTCCAGCAACGTTGATAAGTACCCCAAATCTTGGAAAGGTGAAGTAGGCTTCTATCCACTTGCACCAAAAAGGAGGGAACACCATAAGCTTTAGCATCCCGAGCAAAAAGTCCCGTTTCAAATTGTCGTAGGCGTGCTCCATATCAATTTTAACAGCCATAAGCCCAGTTTTTGTGGCGCAGGAGTGCATTCTAGAGACCATTTCCTACGCGATGAAGATATTATCCAAAATGCTGTGTTCAGGGATGAAGACACCTCGCCCGTGCGAGATGATAATTTGTATCATGGGCTTCAGTCTTTCCGCCAACACACGTGCCACCACCTTGTATATGGTATTACGGAGACTGATAGGCCGAAAAAGCTCTTACACACATGCACCATGTCTCCTAGGGATTAGGACAATCAACATCTCCTTCACCTCCTTCGACATCCTCTTCTCCTCAAAGAAGGCAAGCACCACGCGAATAATGTCACTTCGAGTAATCACCCAATATCCATGGATAAATTTGGTAGTGATCCCGTCAATGCCCAGAGCATTATTCCATCTAATGCCATAGATAGCTGCTGTTATCTCCTTCTCGATCACCTGCAAGTCAACTAAGACGCCATATCACACTGATGTTAGCGTGCAGCTCAAAATTCAACGACGGTGGTGCCCGCCACGGCCAATGCCACTTTTCCTAAAAGAAGGCAACGAGGATAGCACTAATGCTCTCAAGCTTATCCGCCACCCTACCTTCTGTGTCCTTTAGCTGAGCGATGTTGTTCTTATGAGCACGTGTCATCGCTGCTGCATGGAAAAATCGAGTGTTGTAATCCCCTAACTGTGCCCAGTGCAGCTTTGCTCTCTGCCACCACCATCTCTCCTCGTGAGCACATCCACGGTGGAAGGCCATGATGATGTGGCCAAGGCGCGAGCTCTCCTCCTCGTCCAGCCCCTCCCAAGACTCCATCTATAATCCGTTGATGATTCCCTCCAGCTCTACATTGTTGTTAGCAATGCTCCCAATCAGCTTTTCTCCTTCATCTTGATTGTTTTCAATGTCATCCATCTTCCACTATCATTTGTCATCATTAGCAAAATCGTCAAAAGCTAATGAAGCCACTTGTCTCACACCCAAAAAACTTGTGCCAACCCATGGACCCTAGAACCAACCAGACCTATGTCTTCCAGATCAACAAATGCGTCGACTTATTGACTGGTTGACAATCAAAACAAAAAAATAAAATCAGGCACCGATTTTTCTGCATAGTGTGGATCAGTCCATTGTTTCACACCTCACCATTTCCACCACCTAAAACGTAGGAACATTTTATTAATTACTTAATTCAATTAATTTTACCGCTATTTTATCTTTTTTAAATTATTGATGAAGGTTTGATGACCATATAAAAAACAAGCACCTTATGACATGAGAAAAATAAAATGAAATTTCTTTTGTTTGTATACCATTACTTTTGTAAAAAAAAGTGTGTATGTCCAACCTTAGTTGGAGAGATTTTAACTTTTTTTATAATAGGTAAGGTTAGAAAGTGAGAGAGCTTCGACTAGAAATGTTCATAATAAAATCTCTTGTAAAAGATAAGGATCAAAGATGAGAGACCTTTCACTAAGAGTATCGTTAATCAAACAAATTCTTACTTTTACTATATGCTTATCTCTTCATCCATCATTTTACTCTCTAAAACTAATCACCAAACTTCTACCTTTCTTAATAAAGCTCTAAATTATATCCTGCTATCTTATTACACTTTTAAGCCAAGTTTCTCTGCTGACACAAAAAAACTAATTTGTCACATTTTCTATCTTCGGTGCACTAAACACCATCACTTATGAAACTAAATGATATTACCATCATAAAGACATTCTCTTTTAGTAACTTTTATTTTTAGTTAGTAATAAAAGTTAGAGTTATTCTTTTCTATTGAGGAACGCTATCTTAAGTTCTTTTAAAATTTTTATTTTGTGTAAACTTAGATGTAACAAAAATCATTTTATAAGATTTTATGCTTAACGCCTAAGGTGTTACGATTTACTCAATTTAATAATCTACACTACTACTTTGGAATGCTAATATTTGAAAAGTCCTAAAATACTGCATACTCTATCAAATCCTAATTAGTATATATTATCTTTTCATACACCTTAATAAGTTATTAGACTTCTCAAATATTATAGGCTCGAATTTTGACTGTTGTAGAAATCTAAATATATTCTGTATCAAAATAGGCTTCAATTAATAACAACACAAATTTACTATTATGAGTAGAAGAATAACCTTTCAAACCACACTTATTTTACCCTTGGCTAGCTTGTAGTAAGCATTACAAAACATTATATTTTTACCAATGACAAAGGAAGAGGCATTTCACTCGAGTGCACTAACTTTTTGACAATGACCATGCGCAAATCCTCTCAATCAAAAGAGTGAAAACAATGTACATAATCACAACAACCCTTAAAAGATATAATACAACAACTTATATAATTCATAAAAAAAATAATATGACATAACAACTAAATATTAAGAAAGGATTTTTCCATGTTAATAAATAAAAAATTTTAATGTACTAACAATGTTGCTGAAGTAAATCTAAAAATAATAGCGATGAAGTTAACTAAATATTTCTTTTGTTTGATTGACATATTCTTTCAAAAATCTCTTCCATTTATATGAATCAATAGAATATATGAAAAGCAAAACATTCCACCAACTAAATTCAATCCTTAAAGAAATTAATAAGTATTAAATTATTATTTCTTATAATAAGTGCCTTTCCAAATCTATTCCTTTTAGATAACTCAGTGTATCATACTTATACATGTACATTGTAATATGCAATTAGACAAATCTATCCAACCTAATTTTTTAACTCTCAAGAAAATGTTGTATGATTCAAGAATATAGCGAATAATAAGTTATGCAAGAAGCTCATAATAATAATGAGGAATGATTGTGGTTGCATGAAAAGTAGATAAAACACAAATTACACAAATAAACAAAACAAATGCTTTAGTAGTCAAACCTATCTCATATATAAGTCAATATCATAACGGAATGACATTAATGTTGTATTAATATGATAGAAATCTACATAAAGATCAATTATAAAATTTATCCTATTAATATGATTATGTAGTATAATCTTACAACAATGCACATTTCAACAAAATTAATCTGATGGTACTAGTATACATTAAGATTATAAATGCATAAATAATTTAGCTAACTTATAAATTAAGTCCTCAACTCTTACCTCATAACAAATTCTAGATTAGGAATGATTGTATAGTATTTATACAATATTTCAAACTTTACGTCACATAATATCTGTTAGCTTCGCATCTAATTATCGAATGACTACATCTATGGTACAACATATGATATAATTTTGTATGAATTTTTAATATTACACATCTTAACACAGTACAGATAGTGTAATAAATGCATATCCCTCATGACCACATTCAACTTAATCTACATAATAAATTTTTTATCAAGGTAAATTTATATGAATATAAACATATTTGAAATATATGCCATAAGTTTATCAAAATTTTACATTCATGAGTAATATAATACAATCATATTTTTCTTACAAATATAAAGTGAGAAGTTTTATAATTCTATTAAAAAAAGTATAGATTATGAATTTTTTATATGTAAGAATTCCTACAAATGATAGAAAAAAGACTCCTTAATTTACAAGTAGAGCTAATTTTTACCAAAGCCACCAACAATCATTGACTTATCTTTAAAAGTTAATTACTCTATGCACACATGATCAAGCTTTTTAATTGATTAGTGAATTTTTGATTTTCTGTTACAAGATTCATAAAAAACTCAAAAAAACAATTATTAAAAACATCAAGTTCTATTTGAATCAAAAAAAGTGTTTGGCAGTCAATATTCCATAATTAGAATTATTTGTGTTTTACTAAAAAAACTGACTTTCAATATATAAATTTATTTACTTATCAAAAATTTTTATCATTAATGGCTTTTAATAGTATTGAATATATCATAATGATTTATTGTAAAAAAAAATGTTAATTCTTCAAAAATGCATAGTTGCAATTTTTTATAATTAAATAAAAGGTATTATAATAATAAATGGAACAAAAAAATATGAAAACCAAACAAATGACACATCATCATTATAGTCATCTATTTAAAATATTTGCAAACCACAATAAAAATTTTTAAATAATGGAAAAATTATTTATTATTAATAAAAAATTTCTAATAATTTTCAAAAAATAATACAATAATAGAATACTCAACATATTAAAAGCTATGTGTAAAACATATTTACTAAACAAATCTCTCAAGATGTGTTGTGCACCAACTTCACCAAACTAAGACATTAAATTAATAAAAAAATCAATCATTTGGAAAATAAAGTTCATAACAAATGCTACGGGCATGTATTATATGAGTATAATATATATGTTAAAGTAATACAATTGCCAGAGATGGGTATAAAGAATACTTATCTACTTGTCAGCATGCTTTATCATTTGTCCACACTACATCACGTTAATCATTTCCAATTTGTGCATTTGCATAACAAGATGCATCTTGCATAGTAGAACATGGTTTATATTATTGATAGTGCATTAGATTTTATCTATCATGTATGTTGTCTTATGTAGTTCTTCTATTTATAGTGCTATTTTTTAATCATTTGGATAAAAATGTATCTTTTTCTTAGATTATAAGAACATGTGTCTTATTTTAAAAAGAGAGATACTTTTTATTAACAATTTATAATTTTTATCATATTTTTTAATTTTATTTATTAATCTTGTTTTAAAATTTTAGATACCTTTTAATATTTAATATGCTTCATTTTAATGTTCGAAGAGTTTATATTAGTATTATTTCTTAAAATATTTGTGCATATCATTACTTAGTAAAGCAATATTATGAATATTTTTTAATCTTTTAAATTTGTATCATTTCATATACTACTACAATTTTTTTGTTTGTTTTTTTAGTAATGAATATTTTGTTAATTTCAAAGATACACTTTCCTACTATGGCATGATGAGAATATGGATTATTTAATTTTCCATAACAATTATAGTTTACTCAACTTTTTTGTTAGAATGCTCACTTTTGTTTCTTTATTCTAAATTTTATGTTATATTTGTATTATTTAAATGTTTTTTTACAAGTTGTGCATATAACTTATATATTAGAAACCTTAAATTATCTTAATTGCTTTTAATATTTATGTCAATATAACATCATTTCTTCTATTTAAATTCAAAAAATTTCTTACCAAACACTCACAAAAACATTTATTGTTTCAACTATTTATTTATATTTTATAAAATATTTCAAAATATTCTCATTGAAATAAACTCATAAAACTATAAAAAACAACAAAAATTGAGCACAAAATATGAGATAAATAAATAAATAAATAAATCACAAAAATGTCAAAAGAATATCATGATGATATAAATAGCAATGTTTCATAAAGCATGCCAAACTATTCAAAATAAATGACTCAAAAACACATAAATGAAATTTTAATTAGGTAAAGCTTGTTTAAATGACTCCAATGACTTTTGTTATAAAAGAAGAAAATAATAAATAATAAAGAAAATAAAGCTTTTCAATATTAAGAAAACATATATTAAAGTAGAAAAGAGATAAAACAAATCAACGTAATCTAACCAAATCAAAGTGATGTAATCCTCATAGGAGAGGTGACTTAAGGTTATATAGAAATATAACTAAATCAAACCAAACAATTTGAAGAAATAAGATAATTGTATAGGAAAATTACATTCTAAGATACCAAGGTGATAAGGTATGGTATCCTCGATTATCAAGTCATCTATAAATCAAAAAATATTTTAAAACATGCAAAAATCTTTGAAAAAATATTTAAAAATATAAAAGAAATATATTTAATTAAAGAGAGCTCAGTGAGTTGAGACTAACAAGGTTTTTTTTAATCTTAATCAAGCCTTATTTAGTATTACTACAAATTATCATTATAAATAATCACAAATAATAATCTTTTATTATTTAAATATTCAATGAAGATATATTAAAGCAAAGATGATATAAATAAAAGTTATAAAACAAAACCAAATCTGAATGATAATTATGCCACATTAAAGGAAATTTCCATTTACATAACAATATAGCCAAATCAATGTGAAACTTTTGTAGAAATGAGATAAATTTTACGAGAAAGTTGTGTTCAATTATACAAGCCAATTATCATAAAAAGCATCATAAATCAGAAAATAAAATATTTTAAAATTCAAAAATGTATATTTAATAAATAGATCTCATGTAGACGAGTTCAATAATATTTATTTTATGTTGGTTAGACAAAGCTTGGAATTACTGCAAATTGTAAATACAAATAAGAGTAAATATGTATTAATGCTAAAAGTTTATAAATAGTAATAATAAAATATGAGTGATGTTAAGTTTACATGAGTGGATAATTTGAGTTTCATAGAAATATAACCAAATAAAAGTGAAACATTTCAAGAAATCCAAATATGATACAAATTCAAATATCATGAAAGGAGAACAAAAATATTATAAAATAAAATATTTTAAAATTAAAAATTGTACATTTAATAAAATAGATACCTTGTAGACGAGTTCAATAATATTTATTTTATCTTGGTCAGACTTAGCTTGGAATTACTGTAAATTGTAATGATAAATAAGAGTAAATATGTATTAACATTAAAAAGTCTATAAATAACAACAATAAAATATGACCAAATCAAAATGATGTTAAGTTAACATGAGTGGATAATTTGAGTTTCATAAAAATATAACTAAATAAAAGTAAAACATTTCAAGAAATGAGATAAATTATATGAGAAAAGTTGTATTCCAAAATACTAATGGAATAAATAAAAAAAATATAATATAACAAAATCTAAGTGATATTAAATTTACATGTGTGGAGAATTTGAATTTCCCCAATATAATAAAATATTTTTTTATGAAATGAGATAAATTATTTCAAAAAAGTTGTATTCAAAATACTATAGAGGATGTGTGCAACAACCTTGTATGAATCAAATATCGTATAGGAGTGCAAAAACCATGGATAATAAAATATTTACTTTTATAAAACTTATTAAACTAGAAAGGTAATGATGTTTGATATGTCTCAATTACAACATATTTGGATTTATTATAAAATATAAATTTAAATAACTGTAAATAATAATAAATTAGTATTTTAATATTTGATAAGTATATAATAAAGCTAAAATAAGATAAACTAAAAGAATTTATAATATCTAAATAAAAACAATGTAAATGTTACACCATAGAAGAGTTAGAGTTCCATAATAATATATCTAAACTAAAAAAAATCTTTGATGAAATGAGCTAAATTATTTAAAAAACTTGTATGGTAAAGTTATCCTCCAAGGTAGTAAGCAGATCAAGTATAACATCCTCAATGATGGAATCAAGTATGAGTAAAAATATCTTATAAAGTAAGAAAAAAATATAATAAAAAATATATAAAAATATTAAAATAAATATTTTAATTAGATAGGGCATATTGAGACAAATAAAACAAACTTTTTTTTCATCTCGTTCAAAACACATTTTATGAAAATATGAATTACAAAAACAAATAAGCATAAATATAATAAAGTATCATCGTAATACTAAGTAAATATATATTATAATTGAAATGACTTAAATTAAAAGATGTATTACAACTAATAAAGGTGATTAAAAGGTCACATTGGAGGAGATGTAAAGTTAATAAGTAATATAACCAAATAAATTAAAAAAAATTTGTGGAAAAGTGATAAATATTATAGAAAAATTGTGATCCAAGATTCTAAGAAGATCTAAAGTACTATCATTGACTATCACATGAGGTTTGGATTGAAATGACTTGCAATCCATATAAACACTTTTGAAAATAATTTTTTTAAAATTATAAGAAATGAAATTTTAATTGAGTGGAACTCTATAAGATGACAATAACGATATTTGTTTCATCTCCATTGAAACTTGTTTATAATTTTTTGAAATTACCATAGTAATTAAATAAAAGTAATAACTAATCATTATTTTAATATTATGTAAATATATGTTAAAGCTAAATTCAGATAAATTAAATAATTTAATACAATAAGACTATAGTGATGTAAGGTTACAAGAGAGAAGATTTTGAGCTTCATAGAAATATAAGAAAATCAAAGCAAACAATTTAAAGAATAAAGATAAATTGTATAAGAAAATTTAATTTCAAGTTAATTTGGTGGTTGGTGTAACATTTTCAATCATCAAATTAGGTAGAAAATAAAATACCTCGTAAAGAGTTCCAAAATGATTAAAAATAAAATATTTAAAAATAATAAAAAAAGAATTTTTAATTAGATGGTGCCCGTGAAGTCGAGTTTAATGACTTTTGTTTCATCTTAATCAGACCTCACATTTTATTATTAAGAAATATCAAAATAAAAGAGCATAAATAATCATAAGCCATTACTTTATTATTAAATGAATAATTATTAAACTTTTAATGATACAAATTAAAGCAATATAATATAAGAAAATAAAGAACATATGAATGTAGCACGAGAGATAAAGTTTACCAGAATGTTTCATTCCAATATATTGAAGAGAATGAGTGTAACTTCACGATTATCTAATAAGATAAGAATTATAATATTTTTATTAGGAATCCCAAAATATCAAGTAAGAACTATTTTACATTACAAAAATAAATAACTTTTTTAATATTATATATATATATAATATATATATATATATATATATATATATACATATATATATATATTATTAAGAAATATCATAATAAAAGACCATAAATAATGATAAGCTATTACTTTATTATTAAGTAAATAATTATTAAACTTAAAATGATACAAATTAAAGCAATATAATATAAGAAAATCAATAACATATGAATGTAGCACGAGAGATAAGGTTTACTAGAATGTTGCCTTCCAATATACTAAAGAGAATGAGTGTAACTTTCATGATGATCAAATTAGGTAAGAATTATAATATTTTAATTAGGAATACCAAAATATCAAGTAAAAACTCTTTTACATTAACAAAAATAAATAACTTTTTTAATATTATATATATATATATATATATATATATATATATATATATATATATATATATATATATATATAAAATTAAACCAAATCGATGTGAAGGCCCTGCTAGGGTTATTTAGAGTATCGTTATAATACATGAAAATCTAAGTGAAAACTTGAAACAATGATATGAATTGCATGACAAATTTAGTCTACAAGATAGTTAGGATGTCAAGTGTAACATACTCAATAGTCGAATCATATATGAATCAAAACATTTGGTAATGTTTACCAAAATTCTTAAAAAAAATATTTAAAAATATCAAAATGAATAATTCACTTGATAGAACTCATGAAGCCGAATCCAAAGATGCGTGTTGTTTCTTGATCAAACCCTTTTTAGAAAAACTTTACATTACAAAAGGAAATAAAGATAAATTATAATAAATTATAATTTTAATATAAAGTAAATATATATTAAAGGAGAAATGTGATATATTGAAGAAATGTAATGTAACCAAATCAATGTGATGTAAATGTCATATGACATGAGATTTAGAGTTACATTATAATATAAAAAAATCAAAATGAAACATTTGATGAGATGATATAAACTATATGTGAAAGTTATACTCCATGATACAATGGAGATTGGGTATAATATTCTTGATCAAAAAGTTAGATATTAACAAGGGAATCAACAAAAAGTTAGTAAAAATCCTTATTGAGTACAATTATAAAAAACATTAAATAATAACTTGGGGTGTCCTAGGTCGAGGATCACAAAGGAGGACAAGAAAAACCAGGAGAATAAACAAAAATACTATTTCTCTTTAGAAAAGTGTTTGTTCTTCAAGTAGGCAAATTTATTGCCTTCAATTAAACCGTAATTGTCACTTTCTATTTGAGTTTGTACATCTACAAAGAATGACCAAATATTAACTTTCTTCTTTTATTTCCTTGGAGGTTGTGTTGCACGTGGCGACACAAGACATTGTCAAAAGGATTGTTAAACTTTACACTTACCTCCTTAGGAGCCAACATTGCGAGAAGCATTTTCTTGAGGGCAACGGTGGTTTATGATTAACGCAGAAGACAAGGGTACGAGATGGATGAATCATGTGCATTATCTCCTTAGGCCATCGCATTGCTAGTGATCAAAACTAACTCTTAATTGTCCAACCACAAGATGTTGGATCTTAAGATTCTAACATTAAGTAAAAGAATATCAATAGTTTGACTTTTATAATAAGATTCTCAAACTTTACATCTCTATTTTTATCATATAACTATATTGTAGACTGATGACAAGAAATTGTGACGCACATTTATACATTTTAAAATTATAATAAATTTTATCCATAAAGATGTGTTTATTGATAGATTGTTATTTAATAATAATATAATAAAAAATATTATTGTATCAAAATTTAGTAATAATACACAAACATTTTATTTAAATATATTATTAAATTTATTTTTATTAAAATATTTTAAAAATTTTAATCACGTACTAACGTGTCAGAAATCCTAGTGTCGCTAATCAAATTCAAAACAGTACTCCCTTCTTCTGTTTAATAAATTATTAATATATAGTAATTATCTTTTTTATTTAAAAATTTGCCATCTCGAAACCGCACAAGCTCCTTAGCTTGGTTCTTCTGAGCTTCCCTTCAAATAGGGTTTTGTTAATTGATATGTAGAACTGGTAAAGCTCATTTTATCGGATTCCTTCTCTGCATCTGGATAAGCAGCCGATAGGCTGAGCCTTCCTCTGCTTCGATCCAGGATGAAGCTTGACTTAGAAGGATACGATGCAGAGCTTCTCCAAATCTACGGCCACTTTGAATCTTCCCTACATCTCTTCCTTCAGCAATACCATACTATCCCTAATACCTCGCTTAATTCCTCATTAGTCTCTCATCTCCTTCAATCTGAAGTTCAGACCCTCCCGGCTTCCCTTCGTTCCATTCTAGCACAAGCCATCATCCTCCTTTTCAATAAGAAGGTTCGTTATTTTATTTTATTTTATTTTTGGACAAATCTGTTATAGTGTTTGGTACACTTCAATTTGGAGGGCTACCATTATTCAACCTATTTCTTTTCATCATTTTAATGGGTGGAAAAATCTTTTTGTTTGTACTAGTTAAAGTTATATTTTGAACTAGGCTTTCGAGAAAATGGGAAACTTCCACTTCATTGAGCTTTAAGAGAAGATTACAATTGTTGATAATTTGTTAGACTTGATTAGGCCTTGCTAATTGTTGATCAAGGTAAAAGTTTGATTTCCCTCTGCAAAGAACAAAACAGGTGTTTTTTCCCATGATTTCTTAAATATAGAATCTTAACTATTTCTTGTGAGGGTGTATAATTCTATTGCTAGATTCTTATATTAAAAAAGTTTAGGCCGCCAACACTAAATTCATATTCTGTTATTATAATTACAAGAATAGTCCTTTAACACATCAAGTAAGGTTATATACATTGATTCTAAGATGCTATTGTTTCTATTCATTAATTGCTTTTCTTCTTGATCCAAAGTTGTTAAAACAATTTCTGACAGTAAATAGTCATTTTTTTTTGTTCTATATTTTTTACTTATTTATAGGAAAGATTTCAGTAATCTACTTCTCTTATAGAATCATAAAGTTAACTTCTTAATATAAACAAACCATCTGGATTTATTTTCTTTAGAGTTGTCTTCAATTGGTAGAATGCCAACTTTCTCCTTTATAATAAGTTACTCTTCAAACTTAAAAGTTTTATCTCTATAACAATAATTCTATTTGTGTGTTTGTACTCACACATTGACATTTGATACCATGTAATCTTATAAATTTGCCTTTATTCTTGAGTGTGATATTTTGATCACACAACACTCAGAAGTATGTTTTATTTTCATCTTATTTGTTCAATGCTTGGATCATATTAGTGACATTTTTTGTTAATTACTCTATCATTTTGAGGTATAGGTTAAAAATAAGTAAATTTTGTATTGCTTCTTTTGTGTATGATAACTATTACAATCAATAAGTTTTTGGAATTACTTGTATAAATATTAATTCCATTTATTTATTATAAGAACTAAAAATGTGATACCATTTAATCATCACAGTAATTGTTCATAGACTCAATTTTTTTTATATATTTGCTTAGTCTCAATTTTGCTTTATCTCTTTGCTTAGTCTTATCAATTGGTATTAAATTATTAGCAAAATGCATATTAATGGTTTATCTTGAATTTTATAATTACATCAATAATTAGTTTAAAATTCTAGCTGTCTTTCATTGCTTATATTGTCAGAAAGTTTGATGAAAGAAAGAAGTGCAAAAGTACTTATGAAGCATTATCTTTTTATGTGCAAAAATGGGAATTGTGAGAAATTTTCAAAATGTTTTTTATGCTTTTGGTGCGCAGGTAGAAAACATTTTTGAAATTAAGTTTATGAAAACATCCAAGGACTTAAAGCATAGACATAATGAAATTCGATTGTAATTAAGAAATCTTTAATATGTTCTCCTTAGATGTACGGAATTATTTGTAATATATGCAATTTTAATTTTTTTTATTCTTTTCTAATACCTTATAGATATAAAGCCTCCTTATACACTCATTATTGCTTTGTTATACATTACTTTCATAATTTCAATATGTACAATGCTAACTTCTTTTTTTCCTTTTCTAATGCCTTTCCAAGCATGTAAGGGAAACATTATAATAAATAATTAATTTGAGTTCATGATGATTCTCTTGTAGAATTAAGAAAATGTTTTTTGTTCCTTGAAGTAATAATAACAAACTGTTACAATCATTTTATGTTCTTCATTAAGCTCTTTAATCTAATAATAAACATTCTTTATATTATCTTTCATAGACTTATCCAAAATTGTACTAACGCATTTCTATTTCAATTCTTGAGTATTGAAGTTTGAATCCGAAAATTGGTAACAACTTGAATGTGCCTAGTTTGTTGAACAATAGTAACGTTTATCTTCTTATGAATCATGATGTCAATTAACTTAGTCAATTTATGATTTAATTCTAGCTTCTTGAAATTATTTCTTTGTACGTATCTGTGCATGATGTTGTAGGAATCCTTACTTTTTTTCAATTAACACATTGTTGATATAACCATCTTTGTTAATCTGTTAGTATATTTAAACAATATAACACATTGCTTTTTAGAAGTCCTAAGCATTAGTTTTAACACAATTTTGGACATACATTTCCATGGGCTGGCTACCTTGAGGACAATGGAGAGGGACAAGTCATATAAATAGATTGGGAGGCATCCAAGATAAATGGAAAGATACACCATAGAGTTGCCTAAAGGTCAACTGAAAGAATTGGGAAGGAGAGATGGATAAGTTTGGTTTTTAAGTATATACTATAAGCTAAGAGAAATGTCCTATGTGAAATATTTTACCAACTTCAAATTCCTAGATTAAAGCTATGAAAGTTTATGGGCTTAAACCAAATGATCTTAAAACAACCAAAATGGAATTTTTTTCATAATACTATTTAGTATTACAAGAGTTATGTTGTTCCAATGATTTTTTAGAAATTAAAGTTCTCTAGCATGTTATTGATTTTTCTTATTTGTTTTGAATGTTTATGCTCTTAATTATGTTTTGCTTATTTGCAAAGTCATATTGTTTAGTTGGATGCACCTTTTGAATTATTTATGGACCTTCAGATCGTTGGTGATCGAAACCTCAAAAAATTTGCATTTTTTTATGTTGTGCATTGTATTCGGCACATGAACAAAAAACATAGAAATGAAGCAAAAATAGGAAGCTTTAAAATATTTTTTTCTCATTACTACAGGTGTGTGATGTCATATATGCTCTATTTTTGCTGATTTTTCTTTCTTTTGTTGATTATAATAACTGATGTATGATTTCATGTTTGAAGGGAGAGGAAGAACAAAGGGCGAGGAGCTCACTTGTTGTACTCTATGATCTTCATTGACGAAAAGTATGGTTTGATTATCGAACTGCTAATGCTATTTGCAATGCATGCTTTGGCAGTTCTTGAAGGTTGATATTTTCCTTATCTCTACAATTGGTTAACTCCAATTAGTTATCTTATTATGCCTTTTTTATTGCTTCTTTTTTTCATGAACACAGGGTCATGGTAATGAGGTATCTTATTAATTGTAATGAGCTATCTTACTTGAAAAGATTCTAAGTTTATGGGTTTTAGTTAAAAGCTTAAGCAAAACGTAAAAGAATTAAATAGAAGAATCCAATCTCCAAGAGTGAGTTTCATGTATAAAGGAGAGAGAGTAAATGACAAGTCAAAACTTAACAAGTTGAAACAAACTTTTTTTCCCAAGTAAATGGTATGATCAAAGGTGAAATACATAGGTACTTAGAAGTTATAAATAAGATTTTCACTTTGCAACAAGATAAGATGAAAAGGAAAAAACTCTCAACCTCCAAACAATGGGTTAGTGATGAAATTAGGAAGTAAAGGAAGAACTGTTTTTGCCATTTGTAGCCTTCACATAATGGAACAATAATGAAGGAAATGAAAAGAGAAAGTAAGATTTATGCTTCTCAAAGCATGCTTACGATGGAATGGTGATCAAGATCCATGTAATAAAAAGTTCACATAGATGTCTAACTCAATCAAAATTTCATTCAAAAGATGTGAACCAAAGCAAGTTGAAATGGTTATTTCAAGTAATGAAAAGGCACTTGCATTTTTATTACTTGAGCATTACTCAAAAACCATTTAATATAAAGAAATGATTAGGATTGATTGTGCTAATAACTTTTATTGGGCCTATTTTCATGTGTTATTAACATATGAAATATAATTAACAAAATAAACATCAAAAGAACTTGTCAACTAGCTCTATAATATCTAAATATGGATCTCCCCTTAAACATTTCATTTTTCAAGTTATTGTGACCCACTGGAGGATTTGTTGAAGTTGGTTTGGGCTTAAAATCAGTGCAAGACTAGGCTTTTGGATGATATATGGTCTGAATAAAAAAGTTCAAGGACTAAGTTTTAGGTACACTCATATAGATTTGACTTATATTTTCTTGATAGAATTTCATATCTAGAATGATGATCCATACTCGATAAGATTAGGTTAAGAAACTTAACAATAAATGGATTTGCCATGAGGTTTTCATTCTTAAGAGAATATCAATTATTGAATGATCATCACTAACATTGACTTGTAAGGATGAAATATATTCAACTACAAACTTGACGTAATTAACTTAAATAGTTGATTTGTCAATGTTAAGTGAGAATAGTTATGCTGATTTTCTACTGAAAGAAATAAAAACCCAAGTAATTTGGAATTTGATAGAGGACATCAAATAACTTTTGATTGATGAATTAGCTCAAGAGATGACTTCTTTTAAGATAAATTTTTTTTTAGTTAGCCCTCAAATAAGTCTGTACTTTTAAAGTACAATTTTACTAGTTCTTAAAATATCTAAATATTATAATTAAACAAAGAGAGTTGACGTTATTTATGTTAACAAAATCTTGAGAATGTAAAATCATGATGCTAAGCATGAAATTTTATTGATAACTTTAGTGAAAGTCAAATAATACCTTTGATAGTTAGCTCAAGAAGAAAAGTGTGTAACTTTTAGCACATATAGCCTTTTTAAGTGATCCATACTCTTTGATTGTTGGAGCTCAACATCTTCCTCTTTATGAAGTTGATAGAGATTTGGTCCTAGAATATCCTTGATGAAGTACAAGCTTATGGAGGCTTTGTTAGAGTTGAGAGCTCTTATGTTGTCTAAGTCTTATATTATCTAACAACCAAATCTTTGACCTTGAAAGGACAATTCTTAATATGTAATATTATTTCATACTTTATATTTAGTTTCTTTACATGGTCTCTAAGACACTTTTCCTTGATCAGGTCCAACTTTTGATGTGCTAGTTTCAAGTTCAAACTTTTGAACTTGTTAAGTGATTGACCTTGATTGTGATTATCGCTTTGAATCCTTAGAAAAACATGACGTGTTGCAGAATGTGTTCAATATGCTCACAATATGTCGAGGAGTTCACCTACCCACCCAGCTTTTTTATCATTAAGAGGAGGCTTTAGAATTTTTAAGATGTTTTTGTTCATTACTTTGGCTTGTCCATCTATGTGAGGATGAGAAGTTGAGGCATACTTAAAAAAACAACCATACATTTTGCATAAATCGGGAAATTCTTTAGATTGGAGCATTATTGTGTCATTTGTAACAATTGCCATGGAAATATTGCACCTATTATAAATGTTTGTCTAAAGAAAACTTTAAATCTTATTAATAGTCTTGCCAATAAGAGGCTTCACTTTGATCAATTTTTAAAGGTTGTTAACCACCATGAGAAGGAACCTCCTTCCATTTCTAGCAATTGGAAATAAAAAATGGAAATTCATACCATAGTCAAACAAGAACCAATAAATAATAATTTCTTCCATCTTTGTGAACAATTAGTATGAAAGGGGAGCATGAACTTGACACCCTTTGCAACTTTTGGTGAATAAAGTAATATTTTTTTCATACCGGTCAAAAAATCATTAATACATAATCTTCATGGCAAGTTTATAGCTAGAGGCACGTTCATCACACTCTCTTGAATGGATCAACTTGATCATATCTTTTACTTCTAAAGGATTGTGTGATGGCCTTAGTTTCTTAAACATTTTCTCCTCTTCTTTGTTCACTAAGGTTTAATTCTTATTACTAAGTATTTATTTCTACCAAAGATAATTATATATATATGTATGACCAAAAATTATTCTGTTGATCAAATGATGAGTTTACAATTAAAAAGAAACATAAGCACTCAAATTTCTTTAAAAACTCTTTTTCTCACCACTTTTCATCCATACTCTTTGGACCAACGGTGTCCTCAATATATACATATGAAAATATTAAATTATCATTTTTAGAAAAATATTGAATAATATGAGGCAAGTCTACCATAAACTTATTATGTCAAAAATAATAACTTTAAGCCTAAAATCCATGTTATCTAAACATATTATAATTAATCTTTTAATTGATATAACTTTAATGATTAATGTTAACGTAACATTCAAAGAAGCTAAGAATGTGTAAGATATCATCAAAAGGCACTTCATATAAATCAATAAAAAATATACATATAATCATAACAGTTAGTACAATAAAAATATCCTGTTATGAGAATGTAAGAAAAGCAAGTGCATGAGACTTGGTAATAACAATTAAGAATGAGAGAAAACCATCCAATTTGGGGACATCATGCTTCATATAAACTATAAGAGTGTTATCAAGTATCACATTATTATATCAAGTATCACTATAAAAATGTCTTGTTTTTAAAACGTGCCATACAATTTATTCAAGATTTTTGTGATCTTTTTTAATGGGCTTATTACTTTCTAACTATCCATTTAGTTGTAGACTTGATTATAATGAAAACTCTTATTTTATCATGTCTTTTAAGCTTACATGTGAAAATCAATATATACAAGAAAGATACACCTAGAATCATAACTAGTATGAGGGGTTTTCCCTACTCAATTGTTACAAATAATATTAATACATGGTGCTTAACTAAATGTGTTTTGCATTATCTTGTTGTCACAAATTATTAATAGTGCCCAATCAAAAGATTTTGTCTGACCTGATTGTCACAAATATCAATGCACTAATTAAAGAGTTTTGCTTTACTTAATTATCACAAATATCTCATTCAACTTATTAAAATAATATCAATCAATTGGTGTCATTGCTTGATTTTGACGTCTTTTGCACTTGATTATAATCAAAACTTTTATTTTATCTTTCATTTTTCAATACATAAAACTAAGAAGTATAATTATATAACCATTCTTATTAAAATGTTACAAATATTTTTAATATAATTTCATTAATTTTATCTAGCTTGTTCTCATAATGTTATCAATTACAAAATATCTAATATCTCATATTCATTTACATATGTCCAACATCATATATGCATCATCACATATCATTATCATGTGCTCATTACATCTTATGTATATTCTTTTATGTTATATTCATATCTTTTCTTCATCATGTACTTAGTTCCAGCATAACTCTTTATACTTATTTAGAGTTTGTCATGATTGGGATTTAATTTACTCAAATAGTATCATCTAATGGCATCATGATTCTTCAACATGAGCTATGTTCCATAAAATTTGTGCATGAAACCAAATTATGGAACTAAGTATCACAAATATGATTAAATATGAGAAAAATAATTTTATTAAACTTAATAGTAAACTTTATTAGCCACTTATCTCAAGAGAAACAATTTTTATTGATCAACTTGGTGTTAAATTAAGCATTCGTCAATTTGGGTTGGTTTGTCATTTGGGTTAACTAGAGTAGTTGGTTAATTTTATATGCTAATGTAGGCTTTCGATCACAAGTGACACCTATATTCTAGAATATTTAGTAGTTAGCCAAGACTTGATTTTGGGATAATTTATTCATATCAATATTATCGAACCAACATAGTTGAATTCACCCAAATTATTAATAATATTGTCATGATGTTTTTCTTCCAAACACTTTCTTTCCTCCCTTATCATCATCTCCCTCATCTTCAATTGTCATGAATACGTTTGGGATTTACTTAAATTTTTTAATGATATGCTCTTCTCATTAGCATTAGCTTTGCGGAAGCTCCCTTAGCTCCTAAGTGTCCTCTCCTCGGTACTCTCCCTTTCTCAAATTTCTTTCTCTCTATCTCTCTCTTGTGCTTTTTATTGAAAATAATCACAACTTTGTTCTCTCTCCTAAAGATCATCCTCTATCTATTTATAAGAGAGTTTATGCAAGAAATGGTTTAGCCAAGCTTGTCCTTATTATGATTATTATCATTATTATTATTATTACTATTATTTCTCCTTGGTGGTAGCACTACAAAAAGCTGTAAGGCATCGTAGTGATGGCTAAATAGCTCATAATTTTAGATCAGACCATGTGTAATGGATGGGCTCTTATAAAGTCAACCAAGAGGGAGTGTAACATGTTAAATTTATGATTAAGGATGTTTGGAAAAGTTTTAAAAGATTGCTTTTTTTTTCTTCACTCAGTAAAATGCTCAATATTTTATGTTCTCAAATGATTTCATCTAAGAATTATGGTTTCAAAATAATATAATTATTTTTATAATATGTCAAACTTATCTAAGGTTGTCTTAGTTACTAAGATTTTTTAAAACATAACTACTAGCTTGATATAAAATTTTAAATGTCACAGATGAACACATTTGTGTATGTCTTGAGATAGGATATTTGATATTATTGTTAATCAATGAAAGTATATTTTTGAAAGTATCGCTTGACGTTTTTTACATATAACTTTATAAGGGTTAAAATCCCAAACTTTAGATAAGTGTCATAAGGATTTATTAGTAAGAAGGCCTTTAGGTCGAAGAACTAGGCGATTTAGTAACTCAATACTCAACTTCTTAAGAAGAGAAATGTCTTCACTAGTATCTCTATTATTGGCTAGTAGATCCACTTCTTGATTTTGTTCTAAATGAATCAAAAATAGATCTATAGTGTCATACTTTTGGAGAAGAGGCCAGGCTAGTATTCAAAGGATTTTAGTGTAAATCTTTACTTTTTAATAAGACACTGCTTATTAGTTAGTTGGAATATACTAAAGATTTTTAAGTGCTTCATTTGCAGCCCTCAAGCAAACTAGTGACTTGCAATCAAGGCTTCATGCTTAGCCTTTTCATTTGTGATAATAAAAACAATTATGATAACACCTTTAAGCTTTACTTACTAAGAGCTAAGAAGGATTGAACTAATGCTACAAGACTCACACATGAAAGCTCCATCAAAAGCGGTTGTTAAAAGTTTAGAAGGGTCTTAGGTTTTGAATCAAAAGGGTTTCTCTCCATTAGAAAAACTTTAAGAACTTGAGATTTCATAAATGAATAGGAAATGAAGTTAAGTTCAAACTCATTATGCTTAATTACCCACTTTGCAACCTATTTATATCATCTATTGGTTGAAGGATGTGCCTCATAGGTTTATTGGTTGTCACATCTATGATGTGAATATTGGTATAACTAATAGGTTGACATAAGTAAAGCTAGGGTTAGATGCTCTATAAGAGAGTATCTTAGCTCTACATCTTTCTGAGTGAGAGTAACATAATAGATTAGTTGTTGAAATCCATTATTCTCTTTAATTAAAGCAGAGTTAATTATCAAACTTGAATCAATTAGATATATACATAAAGACTCCCTAAGGACTAAATTGCTCAAGATTGGAGGCTGAGATATGTAACAATTAAGCTCTAGAAAAGCCTTTTAACAATCTTCGATTTACTATTGTCTAAACGCATTGTATGGTAGCTTGATGAATTGCTTAAATTTCTCTCCATGCTTGAAAATAAAAAGGGTGAACCTGATAATTTTTTTAGCTAGATATTCAGCATCTTGATGAGCTTTTTTGGAAGGCATGTTTATCAAATCCTTTACCATGTCTAGATTTACTTAGATTCCTTTTTTTTGAGACCATGAAGTTAAGAAACTTTCTTAATAAAGTACTAAAATTACTTTTAAAAAGAACTAATTTTTGTTAAAGATTGTTTACATAATGTTCTAAATTTTTGCATCTCTAACTTTAGAAGATAAAAAAAATCATCATTTAACAAATAGCTCTAGCATTATTTAAATCAAATGACATTCCTCAAAATGTCACAAAGATATTATGGCTCATATCATTTCTTTCTCTATCTTTTTATTTTGAAAACACATTTTTTTAAATAAAAAACAATTAGCATGATCATTTTTAAAACTTATAATGAAACTAATATAAATTTTTATATTTTGAAAATTATAACAAAATCAATATAATAAATTTAACATTCTTTCAAAAGGTAGTACTTAAATCACTACAAAAATACAAAAACTAACAACTTAATAGGAACGTAACAAACTACTAAATAAGATAGAGCATGATCTATCGTTCCCTTTGATTGTAACATCCATAATGTCAGGGCAATTATTTGATTAATATTTTCATATTTTAAATTATCATGTGCTTAAATTAATAAAAAAATAATAATCATAGGTTTGATTTATATTCTTAAGAAGAGAAGATTAATAATATCCAAAAAATAAAGAAAATTGACTTATAGTTATTTTGAATTATTTAGAATTTTAAAGTATTTTTGAAACTTTAAAGTATTATTTCATATTATTCAAAAGTTGTATACCACTAAAGGAGCAACCCCTAAAAAGAAAGAGACAAACTAAGAAATAAAATGAATAAATTATTTTAATATAATGATAATATGTTGACAAAAAATCCTTTGAGTAATAGAACAGAAGATCAAAGATTTATAAGGATTAACTTTTGAGCTTGAAAAAGTTTTCAAAATAATTAAAAATATTTCATAGACTCACAAAATTATGAAATTTTACTAGGGCATAGAATTTACAAGTATAAGCATAGTAAAAATTTTGTGTCTAAAAAAGTAAGCATGATAGTTATTGGAGCAAATGTTAATGAGGATTTAAAAATATTTTAAGTTTGGTTAAATTATGAAAAAAATATTAAATATCATTAAAATATATGAAATTTGGCAAACAGGTGGAGTTCGTCAAGAACAATCATACAAAATTAACCACTAAACTTTTGAAGTTCAAATTATTAAAAAAATCAAGAAATCTTAGAATTTCCTAATTTTGATTAACTCTTATTTTCCTAACCTTATTGTATTGACACAATTGACATGACAGTAACCTAATCTTTTGCAAAACTATTAAATTCCAAGTGATATGAAGGCAAGAAGTCACTAACTCAAGAGGTCTAATTGTTGAAGGGAAATGAAGCATCGAGGTTGACAGCTTAAAGAGAAGAGGAGGGAGAGAAGTAGTGTTATTAAATTATTGGAAAGAGTTTAACTAAAGTAAGGGAATTGAGAAATAATCTTGGAAATTATGAAAGATATATTGTAGTAAGTGTAAAATACATAAAATGAAGGAAATATGGATCATATAAAGGCACATAATTTGATATCTATTTTAAGGGGAGACCTTTACAAGAGGAATTGAGATAGCAAGCTTATACATCTATATATACTTAGTATTATATAATGCTTGGCAACAATAATAAGTAATGAATTGAAATCTATCAAATTCAAAGATGATTGACATTCATGCTTGTATTTCTTATGTTTGTTTATATTTTACAAAGAATCATATGATCATGATTTTATTATAGATGTGTAAAACAAGTTACAATAATATGTATGATGATAATGGCCATTCAAAAAAGATGAAAAAAAGGCAATGATTATTCTTATATATTTAGAAAAGAGAAAAAAGGAAAAGAAATTAAGAACAAAGGTTACTAAAAGGTAAGGTATGATTCCATAAGTTCAATGATGTTAGCTTTCAAAAGTGATGTTTATCATTCAAAGAGCTTAAATTATGACATAAAAGTAATATATTGTTGATTCAATTTGTTTGTGTGTCTAGAAGATCAGTTATCTTCACTATTCATTTGTTAAAGGGTTTGATGAAGAAATCTAGAAGGGAAATTATAGACGTCCAATAATAATGTTTTGAAAGGCCTTGTCATAGGGAAAAGCTTAGCATTGGATATATAGAAGTTATGAAAGAATGCATATAAAAGTAATGATGCATATGTGCATTCAAGTATTGTTGATTAAAGGTTTCTCAATTGTAGTTTTTTGCATTGGTTCTATATTCACAATGGTGCATTCTTATTTTTTCTTTTGATGATGCTTTTGTTGATAGCACTAAGGAAATGGTTATTTTATTATGTTTAACTGAACATGGAATTCATTTTAATAAAACCAAGAAGAGTACAATTGCTAAGGTTTATTATTATATGATACTAAAAAATAAAAAATTGGGATATTTCATTATTTCTATTATAATTTTAAAAAAATAGAAAAATTTATAGGATGGTTATAATCTAATTCAAACATGTTGAAGGAATTGAGGAATGCTTTTGTTATATTGTGTGATCAAAATATCTTACTCATGTTTACATATAAGTTTTTTAAAACCAAGTGGAATAAACAATATTATATAATTTTAAATACTATCTTGTTAATTCAAGTATAGAAATAGAACATGTGGTAGATATACTCAAAATGATATGATTAGAAATAATCAAAGCGATAAAAATGTTATTGTCAGGAGTGTTTGGTTGTATGATTCAAACATGTTAATTTTGGATCAATTAATTGGTTAAGAGAGAAGAGTTATCATAATTCTCACATTCAATGGTGGAAGAGGTTGACCAAAAAGAGGTGGGAACAAATTAATATTAGGGACTTGACATTTTTGAATCTTAATATCTAGTCAATATGGTGCAATGGTGTCATAAAATTCATGTAATGGTCTTGGATAAACAGGATTGTGATGCAATGCATACTCAAAGGTTTGGGGTAGTGTCTAGTTGCAATCTTTGGGATTTTATGTCCAAGACCAAACTATGAGGACTTATGAAAAGTGTTTGAAATTCATAGTAAAGAAATGCTAATGCAAATGTGGTAATAAAAATGAGAACAAAAAATGCATGCAATAAATTTTGAAAGACATGTGTTTTGTACCTAATTGCAACTATGACATATGTAAGTTATGATTTTGATGAGGCATGACGACCAGTTTAAAATAATAACTCAAATAATTGAAACCTTCTCTATTCCAAATCTGACAAATTAACCAAGTTCTTGAAAGGCAATTATCCTTTGTCTAACAATTTGCTGGTAGATTCCAAGTAAAAGTAGTTAATGAAATTAACTTTAAGCATGCTATTAAACTTATGCAAGAAAATTTAAATATAAGAGGAAATCTGAATTTAAATTTTTGTGGTGCAATGAAGACGAAAGCGACAACACAATGAACTCATATTGATTGAAACTATATTTTTATGGCAACTTTTGTAGGACCAACAAAACTAACATGAGAAAGATGTAAAACAATGTTGTTCTTACTTTAATAGTTATATAGATACACAAAGAAATAGCAGGAAAAAAGTTTTAAAGCTAGTAAAACAAACATGACTAACAAGATATACCAAGGGAAAGACTTGAGAGGTCCCTCTATACGTACACATGAAGCGACCAGCACCTCTGGTTCTTTAATATCATGTCATCTTGCGCTCAACAACAATGATTTCTTCTCTAAAAATGTCATAAAAAAACAATATTAAAAAGAGAAACCTTTCATAATGGGATTTGGCTCTTATAAAGTTTTATATTATATCATTTCATCTAGCCCATTATTTTTCTGTGTGCGTGTATCTACAGACAATTAATACATCTTATAAATGCATTAATATTTGTTAGACTTTTTTTATGGTCAATGGATGCATTGTTTTCTTATGCATGATTGTACATAATGATTTTTGTTCTCATATAACCATGTTTGTATGTACATAATGTACTTTATGAATGCATTAACTTCATTTTGTACATATGACTATACTCATAACCAAAAACATATATTAGAGATTTTCTATGCTTGTATAGAAATAACTATTGTGGAGTGAATATTTTTATGAGCATTTCTCCCTCTGTGCACATAGAATTTTACCTGCATTGCTTTGTTTGTGCATATGTAGTTGGGAGGCAAGCATCTATATGTGCACTATGCATCAATAAATAAATCTAGTTTGCCTGAGTTATTTTTGAATTTGTTGGAATTGAACATGCCCACAATTGGTGATGTAACTACTCATATGGTTTGAACACTCCCACCCATACAAACTGATCATGTATTGGTTACAACAATGGGCATCTCTTCATAATACCTAATGACTAAGGCCTACATAACAAAATAAAACGCTTTTTTCTTTTCAAATGCATTAAAAATACAAAATATGATCAAATATGTAGAAAAAAAATACAACAACACATTTTTTAATATATAATGGATGAGTATTAAAAAGTAGTGGGATTGTGTTGCATTGAATTGAATTTTATTGTTTTTATAAAAAGTATGTAACATATACTAACTTTCATTTATGATTTCTCATCTATGCAATGATAATGATTTTGCAGAATATGCATTTTTGTGTACAGAATTGAAGAACATTGGTTAAATTACACAAATTAGCTTTGTTTTTGTCTACATTTTTTATATTTATATATATGCAGAAGATGCAAAAATACTAGATTAGAAAACATGAATTTGGAGTTTACCTTATAATTGAGTTTTAAGATATAGTTAAATTTTATAGTTGGTTTGAGCATAATCTAGTTGGGCCTGCATAAGATGGTTCATCTAGTATGTTTTCGATTTAGCTCAATTTTCATTTTTTGGACGAGGCAATGAGTCAGATGCATGTGCTCGACTGGTGAAACAACAAGCTTTGTTAATATCTGTAAGATTGCATAGTGCACTTTAGGTTTTATTATATTAGAGGTGGTTTATACTTTTTGGGTGATGGTAATAGTAATGATAAATGAAAAAAAAAAACTAAAATGTGTCAAAACTATTACTTCAAATATAGGTTTGGATTCGAATATGATCAACCTAATAAATGTTAATGGGCATGACCATGTTGACTTTATGAGTAGTAAAAAAATGTATGAGATAACGAACTCGAGCATTCTTTTGCCTATGTAACATGTACTAAATACAAGGACCTTGCAATTTAAAAAATATTTATTAAAATAACCACAAAATTTTATATGAACATATGAATACACCTATTTTGTTGTCTGTTCTACTTATATGAAACACAAAGTAAATAATGTTAATGTGACCTACTAATAAAACAATTTTTTTAAATGGTTGCAATTTATATGTGACTAGAACTATCCATTATGTGGAGAGAGAACTATGAATACACACAATTAAGGTTACACACTTATAAAATATCACTTGCATTGCATGTAAAACTTTCAATTATTTATAAGTATAAAATCATTAAATTTAGCATACAAATATGAATAATAGTTTACTTTTAATTACAAAAAAAATGCTATAAAAAAATTTATGCATAAGTGTGAATATTATGCATAAAGATTCTAACCTATAAAAATTAGAGCAAAGTGAATGGTTATTTTTTCTTTAAGAATGTTTGAATGAAATCAATCATCATGCATCATTTCTATTTCCATGAAACACAAATTATTTTCATGCTTGTCAATCATGCACCCTTTTTTAGGGTTAAGAAGAGTGTTAGACACTTGTTCAAAGAATATGCAATACATCCTAGAATTTTGTGGACGATATGAGATTGTGTTTTTTGCAGATTTTGATTAGTGATGCAACATGGCACTTCTAATACATGGTCTTAAAGGCCAAGATTAAGAGTTTGACAAGGATACAATACCTTCGTTAAGAGTGTTTGTACTTAATGGAATTTTCCATTTTTTGAAATTTATTTGAATCCTCTTTTAAACTAATTAGATTGTTGAAATGTGTAGGAAAGCTTTAGAAAGGCTTTTGAATTAAATATTTGAGTATAAAAATGCAATTTTAGTGGTAATGATGTTTAAAGATTATGGTGGTAATGTTGGAAAAATTTATTGCTACTTGGATATGCTTCAAGTATATTGGATTTATTATACAAATTTTTGGGACATAACTTGAGGCACCATCAAGGAGTTAATTCCATGCATTTAAGTTGCAAAAGTTTGCTTGATGTTCTATCTGGTAAGGCTTTGTTAGGATTGGTAGACAAATTCATATTGCCAGTGTTTGACCAGTTATGCTACATGATGCTCATGCTTGGTAATAAAGAAGTTATTGTTGATAAAGTGTGACATAATTGAATATTAGAATGGGATTGTTTTAACCAAGAAAGAGAGCTAAAAAAGAGTTAGGGTCAGCGCAATAAAATTTTTTATTTTTTTGGTAAAGCTTTTCCTTTGCCATTTGCTTTAAATAATCATTTGATTTTGGATAGGTGAACTATTTTCATAACTGATATGATGATTATGATCTTGAACCTAATAGTGCAAAGTGATATACTTTTGTTCTCTAGTGAAAAATATAATTGTACTTTTTTTACAATTTAAAATGATTTGAATTATTTTTTTAAGAAGATCGATGCTACGCCATAATGTTGAACCGTCCCTTTTGAGGACATGGTAAATGTTACTTTGGTAACAACTCATTTGCTTTTAAATTGTTTCATCTTGATGTGTCTTGTCTTAAACATTTTGCAACTTTCATAAACATTATATCTTTTCAATATTATTATATTTCTCTTGATCACTTAAATTAGAATTAAGTATTTTATACTTCAAAACAAATATCAACATATTTTCTGTGACTTGTACAATTTTTTAAAAGTTTTTATTGGGTATATTGCATGATGAAGATTCCAATTAATAAATCCTTTATGTTTCACTAGTTGCAATTTTTGTAGGACAGCTTTGTGTGGCCAAAGGTGACCTAGAACAAGCATCAAGCCAATTCAATACTGCTTTAGGTGAAGACAAAAATAATGTTGCACAACTTTTGGATCAGGTACTTTTACTTTGTGAAGTTTGTACTTTGGTTAAATGAGTCCTCTATATCGATGAACAGCTTGTTACATGTATTGAGGGGAATGTCATAAAATTTAAGTGCAGTATATTGAGGGATTACAACTAGCTTGTGACCTTTTAATTAAGTATTTTGAATAGAATTCTATTGTTTTTAAGTATTTTCTTTGAGTTATGTACATAATTACTAATTTTTATACTGTTATTAGAATTAATTAAATTTGGGAAAAATGCATATAGGTTTTTTTTGTTCGAGGTTATTCTCAACTAAATTTTCTTGAGTTTTATAATTGGACATTTAGGTCTTTTTAAGCACCCCACAGAAAGAAAGTAGGTTCATACATCTCATCAATGTTAAAAAGCAAAGTTAATATCGAAATCATCTTCTTCTTCTATATTGGCGAAACCTTAAACCCTTTACTAATTTAAGGTTGTTGAAGTTCGTGGAGGTGGAAAGAGAAATGATGATGATGTGTTATGGCAAGGGGTGGCAAGGATAATGGAGAATAATATAGAGATGTTGTCACTTCTACTTGCACCTATTATATGCATATACTAATAGTCTATTATAGAAGCACTATTGAAGATATTAATGGCAAAATAGATGAGGGTAACAAAAAATTGATTTGAAACTATAAACATGTATACCTATTCTAACTGAAAGTCAATGATATTATATCAAGTACAAAACTATAATATACATAATATCATATTCACAATCATCTCACATGTCTTTTGAAATTATCTCTTTGTGAATTTGTGATATATCTTGTAATATAAATAAAAAAATAAGTTATACAATGTTTAATAAGTAAATATTATATGTAACAATTAACTCAATATGATATAATGATATAAATATGAGTATAAACATGACATCTCCATAATACTCAAAGAAGAAATGACTCGCTAATAGCAATAAATAATATGCTTAGTAATATAAGAGTACACATTTACATATTATATATTTTTCATATACATATTGTATATCATTTCTTATTAATTTCTCTTTTTATCTTTGCTTTTCTTTTTTGTTAATTTATTATAATTAAACACATATTTCTTATATTACTATTATCATATATTTCTATCATATGTTATCTCATATCTATATGACATCTAATCACATAATCTCTACACCTTTACTAATAAGCATATAATAACTTGTTAGTCTTATCAATCACATCATACCATTATAGAACATCAACTTTGCAAAAGATGCTAGTAGCAACAGGTAGCTCTCTAATGTCATTTCATAACTTGATAAAACTAATGCTAATCATATTTAGCATATCATGTGTTGAGCTCATCGTATATAGTGGAATCATGAAATGAAATATAGAATATTTTTTATTTTTTATTCTTTTTTATTCAAGATCTTTAACCCAGTTATAATTTACATCATATTATAAGATACTATTTCATGACAGCCGCTTCCTTTAGGAAAGAAAATAGAAATACAAAGCTGAGCTCTCTTGGTAGCACATGTATAACCAAAAACTTCTCCCAAATAGGTTTATTGTCAACTCACCTACTTTGGCTGCCTTGCTTCATATTAGCATTACAATAAGCTTGTGTTCCTGATTTTGATTTTGTTTCTCTTTTCTTGTTCTGCTGCTCTCCTTCCTTCTTCTTTCTGTGTTTTTCTATCCATGATTCCCTTTTTTTTAAGGTCTTCTCCTAGGCATCTAATTCCTTTGCAAACCTTCTCAAGTGAGGGTCACAAAGGTTCTTGAGGTTGACCTGAAAAAAGGGGAATAAGGGAGAAAGAAAACTACTATTGTTACTGTTACCAAATAAATAATAGAAAGTATTTTTATAATTGAATAAATTCTAAAATTAATTAAAAATAAAGGAGAGGTTAAAAACGTTTTCAACAAGGATCATAAGCTTCAATTTAGAGATATAATCAAGGGAGAAAATTCATTGAAAACCTTGGTTGCTTCTTATTTTCGAATGGAAGTGATTCAAATGAATGCCTTCTGGAGGAATTTAAGAAGCTTGGATGAGGAGATGGAAACATGGTTGAGATCATAGAAAATGGTATCATTGTCAGAGGGGTGGAGTCCTACTATTTAGAAGGGTATTTTAAGGATCTTATAAATATGTTATAATAATCCACTAGGCTAACCTGTCCAAACTTGATCAACTTTTTAGTTTAATTAAATATGTTAAAATTAGACATGCTTATTGTTCGCATAGTTATGTACCTGCATATATTATCATAAATCTTGAAGGAACTTATTGAGAATTAGAGCAAAATATAGACTTAAAAGCAATTTATAAAGGGAGAACATTTATTTGGCACTTTTGTTATATCTTATTTTTAGCAAGCGCATTATGAAAGACTTAAAAGGAAGTGATTTAGAGGATTGCCTTGTGGAGGACTCCAAGGAAGCTTTGATGAGAGATGAAACCATGATTGGGATTATAGAAAATGACATCATTATTGGTGAGGTGGAGATAGGCAAATGCTGACTAGAACATAGAGTACAATAAGAATATTGTAAATATATTAAGATACTCCACAAGTCTATCATACCCAAACCTTGTGTTTTAATTGAATATGCTAAGTTTGGACCTATTTATTATTTGAATACTTGTTGACTTGCATGCTTTATTATAAATCTTGAAGGAACCTACACATAATGAGATCATAACTCAAATTTATATGCAATTTACTCTCATATTTATGCATAATGTGATATATTAATATTAGTTAGTTAGTATTTCTTAAGTAACTAGTTATTTTACATTAAATCTTAATTTTTTAGTTGCTTAAGTGTTCATTATTGCTAATGAGATGTTTTGTTATTTGACATGGTTGTTGACATTAATAAGTTTTTAAGCAAACATACTACATAATTTATCTCTTTTTTAATCTAATCTCCATTATTGAATAAATTAATACACTTAAGCTGGATTAAGTCTAGCTTAGGAGTGTGAGGCACTACCAAATGACACTTAGGCTTAGCATTGGAATTTAATGCTTGCTTATTCACGTGCTTTAATTATTTATGGAAATTAGATTACAGTTTTTGCCATAATGATATTTGAATTTCTAGTCTGCTCTTTATTTTGCCCTGTTATGAATTTTTTTCTTTTACTTGACCTTCAGGCATGAACTTCTCTTTTTAACCAAGCAATAACATACGTCTATAGTTAAACAAATACTTTTGGTTGGCCTGCTATAGATGGATCAAGCATAGTGCTTATTTCTAGCAAATTAGTTTTGGCACTTTGCATATCTAGTTGGAGCTGTTCATAATTTTGTTTTATTTGAAATACTTCTATTTAATTATTGTCTGAATTTCTATGAATATTCTACAGAATTTTATATTTCACTTGACCTTTATCTTGAGTATTACTTTCTAGTTGATATTATGCTTTTTTTAAGAGCTTTAACTCATTTGTCTATGTTTTGGTAGTTTCTTCATAAAGCATGATCACATTATCAAAAGGAGGGATAATAGAACAAGGAATAAAACTAGATAATTTTTAGGAAAAAAAGAGATGCATAGAAAATAGGAAGATTTAATGTTGGAAATCTCTCTTGCATAATAGATAAAATTGCATGGACTTAAACCTTTATGGTTTTGTTTAACTTTTAGATTGTTTATTTCAATTACATAAAATCATTCTTTACAAACAATGAATTTTGTTATTGCCAACTTGATTGGAAGTCCTTGAATGCAGGCTTGTGTTGACTTTGATGTTGGGGAGAATGAAGATCAGTATAAGAAAGTAGCAGAGTCATAAAAGAGATCTTTAGACTATTATAAGGTCTATTTAAGCACTTCTTATGCCCAAACATATGATAAAAATATTTTTGTGCATTGAGTTTCTTTCTTGAACATTCCAAATTAAATATTATGTAGCAAAAATTAAATACTGTTTAGGGCATGCTTTACTCATTGTTCAGGTTGAACTTTTTTGTGACTTGGAAGTTTAGTTCAATTCATGAAACCCCTATTTTATGTTGGGTAATGCGTACCTGAAACAGCTTCTTCCTATATTCAATTTTTTGGGAGCCTATATTATGCCCTTCTATTTGGTGTATTTCAGTTGAAATGTGGCAAGATGAGTCATCCCATGTCCTCTTGAGCATATATTTGGTTTGTTGCATTGTGGCATTTCAAGCATTTAATCACTAATGTGGTGTTAATTTTAGTGAAACTTGAAAGTGCCAATTTTTGTTTATAATTGGTATAAAGTGACATGCATTTGTACCTTAATATATCTGTATTAGTACTTCCATGTTTATTGTGATATGCATTACCATGATTTGAATTTTTTTAGTCAGGAAACTCTTTTAACGAACTGATTATGATATTGACCAGAAAGTGCTAAGTGCTTATCTTAGTTGTCCTGGAGTTGAGAGGCTTGTTATAGGTTACTGTAGATACAAACTTGGTCAATTTGACAAGGCTCAACAAACCTTTCATCGAGTGCTTGGTGTAAGTTAGTTTTAATTTATAGTACAAATTTCATGACATGCCCTGTATGTTCTTATATTCCCCTTTTATTTGCTTCCATTGTGTAGTTAGATCCAGAAAATATTGATGCTCTTGTGGCTCTTGGAATTATGGAATTGCAAAAAAATGAAGGTGAGATTGTACTTGTCAATATAAAAGGAGCATAGGCAATTAATTTTTTTTGTTCATGATGGGGTGGGTTTGGTTCACTGAAATTTTGTTTATATTGATTGCTACTTAATCTTAGTGTTATTTTTTTGTAGTTGATGGTTTTCAAAAAGGAATGCTGAAGATGTAAAGAGCATTTGAAATCTATCCATATTGTTCAATGGCATTAAATCATTTCACAAATCATTTCTTCTTTACTAGTTAGCATTTCCTTATTGAACAATTAACCAAGACAGCATTGTCTGTAATTAATCATGGGTTGATAAGAGCTCATTCCTACTACAATTTTGCAAGATCATAGCACAGCAAGGTATGAACAGTCCCTTATTCGTGATGTTTATATTATCAACCATTCTTTTTTATACTCTTAACACGATGCTTGATCATTGGTCCCAATGATTGAGTCTTTCTGTACTCTAGTATACAATATGCTCTATTTCCTTTTGGTTACCTTAAATCTTTTTGTATTTGATTGCTTATTAAGGTGATTTTGGGAAGGCTGGGTGGTATTACATGGCTTCTATCAAAGAAATTAACAAGCCTTAGGAGTTTGCTTTGCCATTTTATGGTGTGTTCATATATCCGCTCACTACTTTTTCTCTTCAACTGTGTTATATTTCTGAAAGAGTTGTGTATATGAAAAAATATTGCATGCTATTAACATTGCATTAGAATATTCAAAATTTTACTTTTTGAGGCATTGCATTTAACTATTTCTTAATGAGATAATTTTATCGTAGCCTGCTTTGGAGATGAAAATTTCTTATAACAGTTATAAACTAAATTGTTTTTGTTGTTCAAATTCTAGTTGTATGTGATTAGGCTTTCATTGTTGTTTCTCACCAGCCATTCTTTGAAAGTGATCTCATTGAAATGGCAGGAATAAGAACATATAGAACCTCTTGGATGTATTCAAATTTATTTTATTTTTGAGTTGAGTGCATATAGTGATGTTTGACCCATCCAAGTTTGTTTGGCATTTTTAAAAGCAATTTACTAAACTTCATTGGTTAACAAATGATAATCTTGTGTTGTGTTTAGGCGCACGTCAGGAGCAAGCTTAGTCAGCAGGAGAGAGTAGCTCTCATTCGAGCAGGTAGAGGGGATAGAGAAAAGTACGAGGCTAAAACTGTCGTGAAACAAAAAAAGGTATGTCATAGTTACATTTGCCATTTTTAATTGCAAGAGCATCGTCTTTTTTTTTGTTACATGATTTTGTTATTTCAAAGCTTATTTTTATCTGGGTTAGCTTGAGATAAGTTGCTATTATTGTTTAACCAGGCTGGTGGGCTAATAAAATGACAGAAGCACCATTCGAAGGCGTTGTTGCTGGCTACGAAAATAACAAGAGTAGCTCATTCTCGTCAGGAGAAAAAAAAAGCAACGAAGGCAAGGTGGTAAGCAGTTTAGGGGAAAGAAAGCATGGAAGTGAAGCTCGGGAACTCCAATCGATTTCAGCAATCTGGGATCACATTTTTTTGGTAGGACTTATTTCTTTACTTAGCTTCCCTTTTATCATTCTGATTAGTTTCTAAATCGTTAAAGATATATATGCGATGTATGAGGCCAATAATTATTGATTAAGATTTTGAGTTAATTGATATTTTCCCTTTAAAGAGGTGTAAAGCATGTGTAAAGCAAGATCGCCTTGAAACAATGTTTTGAATTTCATTTAACTTTTATATTCAACATCTAGTATTACAATGATGTGGACTTTTTTAAGTTTCAAAGTCTAGAAATTTTTATGTGAATATGAATAAAGACTTAAGTTAATAGAATAGATGTCAAGACACTTATTTAAATCATAACGAAGGATAAATGATGAAAAAATTGGTTCAAGGTATTTGTTTAGTATTTGAATTTTTAGCTTGTGATTCATTAAGTATTAGATAAGTAATATAACAACATTATTTTGTATTTTTAAGGATGAGTGGTGCCAAAGAGGTGTTTTTAATAAAAAAAATTTATATTAAAAGTAATGTATTTGTAGTAGAGTTTAAGAATAAATCTTAGTTGTGATATTATTAGAATAATTATTTTTATTTTGTTAGATTAAAGTTATAAAATTAAAAATATTGAATGATATTTTTTTATTTTTAATATTGATTATATTTGTGAAAGTTATATTTTTGATAAGCACCAAAAATCATCATTTTTAAGTTTTAGAAAGTTATGTAGTCTCTGGAGTTAGTTCATGTTGATATTTGTAATAAATGAATATTTTATTTCAAAACAAAAATAAAAATTATTTACTATTTATTTATCACCTTATTCATATGAGTTGGATATCTTTTGTAGTTTATAAATTAAAGAAATTTTAAAAATTTAAGGAATTTGAAGGTCTTATAAAAAGAAAAATTTGTTTAATATAAAAATTATTTGAACTAACAAACAAGAAAAATTTTTATCTAGTGAATTTAATTTTTTGCACAAAAAGATGGAATTCATAAGAAATTGTTTATTAGAAAAGTACCAAAATAAAATAAAATTGTAAAAAAAGAAGAATAGAACATACGTTGAGATTACTTATAATGAATTAGAAAAAAATTATAAAATAAATTTTGAACAACTATTACTATTTTTCTTTATATTTATGCTTTGATAACTTTAAATGAATACAACAACTTGAATACAAGGAGTAAAAAGAATATATTTTTGTTCTTTAATTAAATATAAGATTTTTTTGTCACTGATATTATTAATTTATTATCATAAAATATTTCTATGTGGTTATATTATTCTTTATGAACAAACATCCATATATTATTTTTTTCAATAAATTATATTTTCTTTATTTCATCTTTCTCAATGAGAAAATGTACTTAAACTATGCTTTTAAAGACTATTTATTTTGGAGTGTCGTTATCTTCAATATTGCTATGAGGAACCATTTTTGTTGATCAGCTGAAGGAGAATTTGTGATTTTACCGAAGTTGAATCTATGAATACATTATCCACACTTGTTAACCAGTCGTCATCAAAACGGACGATTTCTTAAATATAGTTTAATGAAGGATGGTAGCTTTTTGGCTGTGTCCAGTGCACCACCCATCATATATCCGCCAATATTAAAAGCATCCACGATTCCCACATGCTTCACAAGTAACAAAACAAAAGTTAGAATGTCGCCTCCACTGCTTTGCATGCTCACTCGAGTATTCTTCACTCCTTGCATCAAAAGCACCAACCATGTCGATGTGATCACCTGCCAACTTTGCCCTCCCCAAGCACAACAATCAGGTGTGCAAGCACTCGTGCTATCTGAAGCAGATATGGATATGTGATTCATTCTATAGTTTCGGTCAGCATCAGGCTGCACACTCAACCTCATCATCGCTGTTCACAGTCGACGTCAAATCCTCTTAAAGTCGTTCGATGAACTGTACCATATCATAGAAAGCGTGCCAGTAAACCAGTGGGCTCGCTACTCTCGTGGTTGCCATTATCTCTGTTCGCATCAACACCAGATAATAAATATAGTTGGACAAGCATTTGCATGCCTGCTTCCCATGCCAAGTGCTCCTTTGTGGTCTTAACCCCTTAGATAGTGGTAGCATAGCTATGTCGCAATGTGCCACACAAGAACTTGTTGATCGGCTGACAAGCCTTCTGTTAAATTAAGGAATGTAGGGACAACCCATACAGGGGCATCGACTTGTCGGAGTGCTGCGAACCCTGCCTTATCATTGAACTGTCCCCACGATATTTGTAAGCGTTTCTGAGCATGTGCAGTGATACGTGCTAGAAGAAGTTGATTGCCTTTACTCACTTCTGTGAATATAAAGTTTAGGATGAAAATCCATTGGTCTAGCTCGGGAACAATACCATTACTTCCTGAAATGCTCTAATGGGTCATCTAAGCTTGGATTCTATTCCACGTGCCCATTTGTTTATCCTCCTGTTCTTTGAATTGTCTGGTGCTACATGTTCCTTTAGTTGTACTGCTGCATTCTTGAAGCAATTGGCGATCAAGTTCAGTTACGGCATCTCTGAAGGCCTCTATCTTCATTCACGCCACAATCTTCTGCTTATTCTGAGAATGAGCTGGGCAAGAAGCAAACCCCCTTGCTTAATTTCTTAAATTCGGGAAGGAAGATCACCCCAGCCAGTCGAAAAGCAGGAACATGAGAGAAGCCAAGGTATCAAGACATATGGAAAATCCAAGAAGGTCATAAGCGATCGTGACGTCACTAGTCGCAAAGCCATGCTTTGGGGAGAAAACGAACAACAAGAAAGTGAGAAGGATACCAGAGGAGTAGATCACCCTGAGGATGATGCTGGCACGTGAGCAATAAACGATGCCCTTCGTGTACATCTCATCATTGGCATACCTGAGTTCCATGCTTGTCAAGCCCAAAACTTCCTTGACAGTCATCTCCTTTAACGTCCCTGATTACCTTGTATACGTCCACAAGTGGAATAACGGTGTCCATGAAGAAAGGCTTGCAAACCGAGTACATATCCAAAGCTCCTTTTAAAGCATTCAATTCGTCTTTTTCATTTTCGTCCGTCGCACGTGCTACCATTGTCCTACGGTTGGAAGAAATCTGCTTTAATTGACTTTGCTTTCTTGAAATGACCATGCAGCTGCGGAAATCTGTAGAGCGAGTAAGACCATTGTCTGTACTTGACCATGGTGACAAAGAATATGAGAAGGGTGGAAGCAAGCAGGAGGTTACTTGGAAGAGACCGGAACAGAACATAGACAACAATGATGAGCTTGTAAGCGAGGTAAAGAAGGTGTCTAGCCCACAGCTCATTGTCCTCCATGGAATAGGCGGTGATGGTGTCTGGGCCACCAAGGTGAAGCAGAAGAAAAGGAGCCCAGAATGCCAGGATGGCGTTCCTGCTATTGTCTTCCATGCTGCTGCTGAGTTGGTCAAGAACGAAGTCGGCAACCCAGTTGGCCAAAAGATAGTTGCTCCAAACAGCCATTCTTATCCATGTCTCGATGCTGAGGTGTTTCTTAAACGTCCAAGGAAGATGAGCACAATTTGTATCGCGAGGCTTACCATTATCAAAATAGGTAAATCCCACTTACTCCAGTGTTTCTTAAATTTTCCTAGAATATCCATTAATTTGGTGTCTTCTGTGAGATCAACTGATTGCAGAAAGTAAAAATAATTTCATTTTCTCCATTCATTTCGATCTCTCTGCTCCATTTTCCAGCAGGTGAGTGCGAATATATATTTCACCGAGAACCCAAGCAAGTTTGGAGCAAAAGCCAAAACATGATCAACTTTCTCATGTAGAAACAACACAAAATATATATTTGTTTAGGGGACACCTCTGATTTATAACTGACATGCAAAGGTTAAATAAATTTCTTGCTTATGTAGGAGACCGCTAGATAGTTAACATCCATTCCTTGATGCCTTTCAATCTTTCATACAGTTATTCTAAAAAACTTACATCATCGATGACTCAAACCTTAGCAACTCTCCTCTACGGCACAACTTTGCTTCTCAGTTTCCTTGTATGAAAAAGCTCATTGGATTGGGCCTACTAGACTTATTTATAAGCTGAGACAACAAGGTCATGATGACCTGAACTCTTCAAAGCTCACCATTGAATTAAGCTTGGGAAGTGAAGGCAGTTAAAATCATTTTCTATCCTACCTGTACCATGACTGTTGAGAATTTGAAAATCTTATTGCCCATGACTTTCAACATGAAATTTTTATAAAATACCTAAATATTCTATTATTTACAAATATATCATCCTATTTAATATTCTTCTATAGTGATATCTAGAAATTACCTTACATATTGCCATTAACATTGTAGAGGCAAATATTATTCATTTGTATTAAAGTAAAGTGTACGCAATTTGTGCTTGCCATACAAGATGATCAACATACTTTACGTTAGGTTATAAAAGTTAAGGATTTGACAATAATATAGGATTAGCCGTAGAGTGGTTTTACATAAAACATATAATGCAATGAATTTAATGTATGATATGTTATTAAAAAATTTTACAAAATATATAATAAATTAAGTATAAAATATGGCATGCTAATACTATAATAGGGGAAAAATAATAGTGATAATTTGAGTGAAATAATCATAAGAAATATGGTGTGTGTGTGTGTGTGTGTTTATATATATATTTAAAAAATTCTTTGGTGATAAATATGCATGTTTATATTTGTCAAAAATAAAAAACTAATTTAAAAAAGATGTTTTCGTCATAAATTTAGTAAGTAAAACTTGTAATTATGATATATGCACAATATTAAACTAATATATAAAATGTTTCATAATTAAGATATTTTTGCATATTATTTATTATTTTTTTACTCTCACATAGAATATGATTTTTCTAAGAGGTTGATAATTATTTTATTAGTATATCATTTTATATTTTAATAATATTTATATTTCATGATATGCATGATGATACATATGCTTTCATGAAATAATGCATACAAAAATAGAATTTTGTTATTGTAATATCTTAAAATTTTGATCGATATAATATATTACAAATCTTGTGATTTGATTGATAAAATTGTAATTATGAGAATTTAAATAACAATAAAATTATTTTTTTTAATAATACATTTACTAATTAAAAGAAAATAATAATAATTTTATTTTGAGAAGTGTGTCATATTTTTAAATGAAAATTAAATTTTATTAATGCATATAATTAAAAAGAACTCCCTTTGAAAATTGTAATTGTAGTGTGCTAATAATGTTTTATGACCTATATAATTAATTACAATTTTTTGAATAATATATATATATATATTAAGAATATTTAAATAGCCAATAATACTTTTTAATTTAAGCCAATTATCTTTAACAAGATTAGCGTTAAATATGTTATTACTAAAAGTTTTAGGTAGTTTAGAGATGCAGCTAATGATAGAAAAAAGGATGGAGAGAAGGAGAAAAAGAGAAAATAAAGAGAAGAGGGAAGAAGAAAGTTTCAATTCAAGAGGACAACAAGAAAGAGAAGAAAATAATTGTGTTGGTCATAAGAAGAGCATCAAGGAAGACAAAAAGGAGACTTACTATTACTATAAGAATAAAGAAGGGGAAGAACATACTAGAAAGCTACTACAATGAGTGAAAATAGGGCCATTAAAGTTGAAATTATACTTTTTATTGAATTTATTAATTTTTATAAAGGAATTAGAGGTTTTATTTTATTGTACAAGAATGCTATGATAATTAATTATGGGGGTTTAAAGTTGTCTTATAGTAAAACATAGTTGAATTTAAGCCTTATGGTTTTGTTTGGAGATGAGTCTACTATATGATTAGACTCCATATACAATATGATTATCAATAATTTTTTTAGGGAGTTAATAACCATATCATATAATTAAGAGAATATATAATACAATTAGAGTTAAGCTGGTTGAAGAAGAAAGCTTATTGTCTGGTACAACAGTGTCATCATATCATAATTGGAGTGATCATACTGTACCATAAGATTCTCATAATAAATGATTAAATAAATGTCAAAGAGTAAGATGGGCTACTAATAACCATACATAGGGAATTGAAGGAATCATACTATTTGATGGAGAGGCCATATAATACAATAAGTGAAGAATTAATAACAATGATTTAGTGAGAAGCCAATTATACAATAGGATGGGGGAATCATATAGTTGATCTTTTCGTAGTAGAGAAAGTAAAGAGAATGCTTTGTGTTTGATGAGTCAAGCATAAATGTTTATATCTCCTATGAATTTGCTTTAAGTGACATTGTTAATATTCAATTAAGTCAAACCATGAACTTTAAATGTCTAAAATAGTGGTCTTCAAGACTCTTTGAGTGATGGCAAGCTTCATGAAAATTGAAGGCATGCACCAAAATCTTTAAACTTGAATATCTCTTTATTTTTCTTGAATTTGATATATCAAAATTTTGAGATGATGTGACACACTTGCAGTATTAGTATTTGAAAATGTTATAAGTTTAACTATTTTTGAATTTTGATTTTTTAGCCAAGCATTATTGATGAAAAGTATAGACATTTGTTTTTGGTTTTCTAAAATTATTTAGGAATAATTTTTCAGGAATTTATTTTCATAGTTATTTAGGACACTTGTAATACTATCATAATATAAAATTATTTTTGTATACTTATATTCAAAATTTTGGCACAAAAATTCTGAGAAAATACTATTAAAAAACTTTAATCTCAGGAATTTTCGCTGTAGCGTTGGGCAGGTAGACCCGACCCGACGGCCTTAAGGATTTAAAAAATAAAATAAAGTAAAAATTGTTTGATAGACTTGAAAGGGGCGAACGAAGCCCAAAGGCCATAGGAAGAGTTGTTGAACAGAACAAGTGAGAAATCAGCCCACAGCTGCTGAATGGAACAAGTGCGAACTTAGCACGCAGAGAAAGCTGACCAGAGCAAGCGCGAAACCAAGCCAACCAGGACCAAGTGATGAAATCTTGGTCGAGCAAGAGGGAGCCAACCCCAAACGGCTCCAGAGACAAATGAACCGAAGGTGTTATAGAGAGCAAAGCAAAGACATTTGGACGATGTGGGACTAAACTTCCATTCGATTACCAAAGAAGGAGGAAGAGCAGGCGCAATAGGAGCCAACCCTAAACGGCTCGGGATACTAATGAACCGAAAGTGTTATAAAGAGCAATGGCAAAGACTATTTGATAATGTGGGACTAAACATCCATTCGATTGTCAAAGAAGGTTGAAGGGCAAGTGCAATCGGACGACTTAGATTAATAAAGTTAAATTGTCATGATAATAATAAAACGCTGAGCAGGAGATTCAAAACCGAGCAAGATCTGTAAGAGGATGTGGAACCACTGTAATAAGTTTCTATTTTAGTTGAATTCTAGACACATTATTTTAATACATGCAGGTCAACCAACGGGCGATCCAATGCCCAGATCAAGGCCGTCTAGATCCAACGGCCATGATTGATCTCAAATGGTAAATTCAAGATTTAATCAGAAACGCCCATTTCAAGCTCCAAATCGAACGGTGTCCGCTTTGTATCCGTTACCCAAACGGCTATTCATTTTAGAACAGTTGGGAGTAGATTTAGAGCTCAAATTAAGCTCTATAAATAAGGAATGATGAAGAACTCCAAGAGGTTGCCATTGCTAACATTAAAAGCTTTCAAATCAAAATATCGAGCAATTCTAAGTGCATACGGTGCTTCCAAAGTCACAAAGTGAAACCTACAAGAAGAAACACGAAATTAGAGGTTTTTGCTTCAACTATTTTTCAATATCTATTCCTCCCTCTTTTTCATATTGTGTGTGCCACATATTTCTCTTAAAATTTTCTTAAGTTTTTCCAATTTTTTGTGTTTTTTTCTATGGGGTAAGCGCATCCCAGCAATTGCGCAAAAGCATAGGGTTTGAGTTGAGCCCGAAAAAACTCAAGTAGGTTCGGGATTAGATGTTGGTAAAATCCCAAGTAGATTTGAGGTGAACCATACGAAAAACCTATCTTTTAATTTGTTGATTTTAGTGTTCTTCTCCCAATACTAGTTGGGGGTGGATGTAGGCTTGATTTTGAGTCTAACCACTTTAAAAATCTTTTGTATACTATTCTTTCTTTTTTTTGGTTAAAAGATTTAAGTTTTAATTGAAATCGAAAATCAAAAGAAAATTTTATTTTCGACAATTCACCCCCCCCCCCCTCTTATGGGATTGTCTTAAGCACAAAGAAGTTAATTTTCTTGAAAATTATCCTCATGTTATATGAATATATAGTTCCATTGGAATGTAGGGTGTTCAGGATACATATTGGATATTGGCTCATTACATTATTTAGTGCCATTAATACTTAGTGTTTGGTGGCTTAGGTATTAGTTTAAGACCTTGTACCTAAATGGATAATTTGAATAATATTATAAGTATTTTGTTTAAGAAAATAAAACTATTATTATATAGTAAAGATTGTGGTGCCCAAGCTTGCCTTTCTTGGGATCGGATGTCACATCCATTATTTTTTTTATTTTTTCTTAATACTTTAATTTTGAAATGTACTTTTTATAAAAAATTAAATAAATACATTATGTTTCAAAACATTAGGTTGCTCACATATCCAAAACAAGTGAAAAAATATGCCTAACCTTCAAAAATCAAATTTATGTGAAGCCAAATATATGAAACAACATAATGATCGTACTACAATGGGCAATTAACATGTCTAATAAAACAAAGTAGATGTCTAACTTATTGTAAAACATTTGAGGCATAACAAATAAGAGGGGATGAGTGAATTGTTTATTTAATAAAATTTTCATTTTCAAAAATTAGTTCAACGTCTTCATCTTCTTTGACTTCTTTTTCTTCTTCTTCTTCTTCTTCTCCTTCTCCTCCTCCTTTTCCTTCTTCGTCTTTTTCTTCTCTTTTTCTTCTTCTTCTTCTTCTTCTTCTTATTCCTTTTCTTTCTCCTTCTCCTTCTCCTTCTCCTTATCCTTCTCCTTCTCCTTCTATCTCTCCTCCTTCTCCATCTCCATCTCTTATTTCTTCTTCTTCAACTTATTCTTCATCTTCCACTTCTTCCTTTTCTTCTTCTTTTTCCATTTCTTCTTCCTCCTCTTCTTCTTCTACCTCTTCTTTCTCATCTTTCTCTTCTTTTTCTTCTTTTTTTTCTTCTTCTTTCTTTTCTTATTCTTGTTCTTCTTCTTCTTCCTCTTCTTCTTCTTCTTCATCTTTTTCTTCTAATTCCTCTTCTTCTTCTTCTTCTTCTTCTTCTACTTCTTCCTCTCCATCTTTTTCCTTGTCTTCTTCTTCTTCTTGTTCTTGTTCTTCTTTGTCTTCTTCTTTATCTTCTTCTTCTTCTTCTACTTCTACCGCTTCTTCTTCTTCTTCTTCTTCTTCTACTTCTTTTTTTTTCTTCTAATTCTTCTTATTCTTCTAATTCTTCTTCTTTTTCATCTATTTCAACTTCTTCTTCTACTAATTCTTTTTTTTTTCATCATCATCATTTTCTTCTTCTTCTTCTTCTTCTTCTTCTTTTTATACGACTTCTCCTTCTTGTACTTGTTCTTATTTTTGTTCTTCCTCTTCTACATCTTCTTCCACTACTTCCTCTTCCTACTCTTCTTCTTCTTCATCTTTTTCTTCTTCTCATTCTCCTTCTCCTCCTCCTTCACCTTTACTCTATTTCCTCTTTGTCCTTCTCCTTCTCCTAATGTTTCTTGTTCTTCTTCTTCTTATTATTATTTTTTATTTCTTCTTTCTTGCTTCTTCTTTCTCATTTCTTATTACTTCTTCCTTCTTCGTTCTTCCTTCTTACTTCTTCCTTCTTACTTCCTTCTTCCCTCTTCCTTCTACCTTCTTTCATATCCCTTTTTCCTCTTCCTCTTCCTCTTCCTCTTCCCCTTCTTCCGCTTCTTCTTCTTGTTCTTTCTCTTTTTCTTCATCTTCTTCCTCTACTTCTTCTTCTTCTTCATTCAACCTTCTTACTTCTTTCGTCTTCCTTGTTCCTCCTTCCTTCTTCCTCCTTCTATCATACTTCTTAATTTTTTGATATTTTTCTTCCTCTTCTTCTAATTCTTTTTCTTCTTCTTCTTCTTCTTCTTCTTCTTTTACTTCGTTTTCTTCTCCTTCTTCTTCTCCTTCTCTTTCTTCTCGTTCTCCTTCTTGTTCTCCTTCTCCTTCTCCTTCTCCTTCTCCATGTCCTTCTCCACACTCTCTTTCTTCTTCTCCTTCTGCTTCTCCTTTTACAACTCCTTCGTCTTCTCATCCTCTTCCTCCTCCTCCTCTTCTTCTTCCTTCTCCTCCTCCTCCTACTTGTCCTTCTCCTTCTCCTTCTCCCACTTCTCCTCCTCCTCCACCCCCTCCTTCTCATTCTCCTTCTTCTTCTCCCTTTCCTTTCTTCTTTCTCCCTACTTCTTCAATCTTCCCTTTCGTTTCTTCCGTCCCCTTTCCTCCTTTTCCCTTCTTCCTTCTTCCTTCTTCCTTCTTTCTTCTTCCTTCTTACTTCTTCTTTCCTCATTCTTCCTTCTTCCTTGTTCCTTCTTCCTTCTTACTTTTTTCTTCTTTCTTCTTTCTTGTTTATTCCTTCTTCTCCTTTCTACTTCTTTCTTCTTATTTCTTATTCTTTCTTGCTTTGTCTCTAATTCCTCTTCTTTTTGTTATTCATTCTTCTTCTTCATCATCATCTTCTTCATCTTCATTTTTATTTATTCTTTCTTCTTTCTTTTTTCTTTTTTGTTTTTCCTGTTTCGCACTTCCTTCCTCTTTCCTCCATCCTCCATCCTCCTTCCTTCTTCCATCTTCCTTCATCCTTTTTCCTTTTTCATTCTACTTTCTTCTTTCTTCCTTCTTCCATTTTCCTTCTTTGTTCATCTTTCTTCTTTTTTCTTTCTTCTTTCTTCTTCTTTCTTCATATTTCTTCTTCTCTCTTCATCTTTCTTCTTTTTTCTATCTTCCTCTTTCTTTCTTCTTCTTTCTTTTTCCTCTTCTTTTTCTTCTTCTTCTTCTTCTTCTTCTTCTTCTTCTGCTTCTTCTTCTCTTCTTTTGTCTTCTTCTTCTACCTCTTCATTTTCTTCTTCTTCTTCTTCTTCTTTTTCTTCTTCTTCTACTTCTTCTTTTTCTTTTACTTCTTGTTCAACTTCTTCTTCTTCCTTTTCTTCTTCTTCTTCCTATAATACTTCCCTTCACCCTCTTCTTCTTCTTCCGCTTCATCTTCTTCCTCTGCTTCTTCTTCCTAATCTTTTTATTTTTCTTCTTCTTCTTCCTCATCTTCCGCTTCTTCCTCTTCTTTTTCTTCTTCTTCTTCTTCTTCTTCTTCTTCTTCTTCTGCTTCTTCTTCTCTTCTTTTGTCTTCTTCTTCTACCTCTTCATTTTCTTCTTCTTCTTCTTCTTCTTTTTCTTCTTCTTCTACTTCTTCTTTTTCTTTTACTTCTTGTTCAACTTCTTCTTCTTCCTTTTCTTCTTCTTCTTCCTATAATACTTCCCTTCACCCTCTTCTTCTTCTTCCGCTTCATCTTCTTCCTCTGCTTCTTCTTCCTAATCTTTTTATTTTTCTTCTTCTTCTTCCTCATCTTCCGCTTCTTCCTCTTCTTCTTCCATTACTTCATCTTCTTCATCATCCTCTTCATCTTCTTCCTCTACTTGTTCTTCCTCTTCTTCTTCTACTACATCTTCTTCTTCGTCTTGTTTTTCCGCTTCATCTTTTTCTTATTTTTCCTCCTCTTCTTCTTCTTTGACTTCTTCTTTTTCCTTTTCTTTCTCTTCTTCTTATTCTTATTCTTCTTCTTCTTCTTCTTTTTCTTCTTCTAGTTCTTCTTGTTCTCCATCTTCTCCTTCTCCTTCTTCTTCTTCTTCTTCTTCTTCTTATTCTTATTCCACTACTTCATCTTCTTATTCTTCTTCTTCTTCGCCTTCTTCTTCTTCTTCTTCTTCCTCTTCTTCTTCTTCTTCTTCTTCTTCTTCCTCTTCTTCATCTTCTTTTTCCTCTTTAACTTTTTCTCATTCTTCTTCCTCCACTTCTTCTTCTTTTACTTTTTCTTTTTCCTTTTCTTCATCCTCTTCTTCTTCTTATTCATATTCTTCTTCTTCTTTTTCTTCCTTTTATTCTTCTTCTTTTTCTTCGTCTTGTTCTTCTTCTTCCTCCTCCTCCTCTTCTTCTCTTCTTCTTCTACTACTTTCTCTTCTTCTTCTTCTTCATCTTCTACTTCTTCTTCTTCTTCTTCTCCTTCTTTTTCTTATTATCTTCTTCTTCTCTTACTTCTCCTTCTTCTTTTTCTTCTTCTTCTTCTTATTATTATTATTATTATTATTATTATTTATTGTTATTATTATTATTACTATACTACTTAATCTTCTTCTTCTACTTCTTCTTCTTTTTCCCCTTCTTCGTCTTCTTTCTCCTCTTCTACTTCCACTTGTTCTTCTTCTTACTCTTTCTTTCATGCTTTAACTTTCTTATAGGAGCCTCTTCAGTAAGTCTCCTAGTCATCTCTATTTCAACTGTGAGAAGTACCCCAAGGAGTTCATCCAATGAAAGTTTGTTGACATCTTTAGCCGCTTTACTAGCTGTTGCAAGGGGATCATATTCCTTTTGAAGGATTCTCAAAAGTTTCCTTACTAGGCCACCATTTGACAATGCCCTTCAATATTCCAAGATTTATTAGGCTATTTGTTATGTCATTAAATCTTAAAAACATACTTTTAAAACTCTCACTAGGATTCATTCTAAAAAGCTTATAGTCATGGGTGAGGATGTTGATCTTCGTCTCTTTCACTTGTGAGGTGCTCTCATAAGTTACTTCGAGTTTTTTTCCACTCCTCAAAAAATGTATGCAAATTTATAATTTGTGTTAATTCATTAGGAGAAATTCCATAGTGAAGATAGTTTAATACCCTAACATTCAATTGAGCCAATATTTTTTTGCTCAACATTAAGCTAACTAAATGGCATGACTTCATTAGCAAAAGAATTTCTATGAAGTTCACGAGGCTTAGTCATAACTTCCGATAATTCTAAATCGATATATTGAATAAAAATCCTAAAAAAGTTTTTCCAATATAAGTAAAATTCTCCTCTAAACAAGGGAGATCAAATTGAAGAAAAACATTCACACAAGGTTGCACCCATATCAACCGAAGAGGAAGCCATAAAACAAAAAATCACAAAACCACAAAGAATGTGACAAAGACTTCACTTAGCACAAGTGGATCTCCTATGTGATGTTACTCACATAATTTGGGATTCCTCTCTCTAATACCAATTGAAGTTCCTTGTGCTTAAGACAATCCCATAAGAGGGGGAGGGTAAATTCTGGTAAATAAAATTTTCTTTCAATTTTTAGTTTCAATTAAAACTTAAATCTTTTAAGTAAATATAAGAAAGAGTAGTACACAAAAGATGTTTAAGGTGGTTCGACTCAAAATTGAGAATACATCCACCCCCAACCAGAGTTGGGAAAAAAACGCTAAAATCACGAAATTACAAGCGAGGTTTTTCCTACAGTTCACCTCAAACCTACTTGGCATTTTACCTGCTGCTAATCCCAAACCTACTTAAGTTTTTTCGGGCTCAAGTCAAACCTCAGGCTTTTGCACAATTGTCGGGATGCCCTTACCTGAAAGAAAGAAATTCAAAAACATTGGCAAAACTTAAGACAATTTTAAGAGAAATATGAGGCACAAATAATATCGAAAAGAGAGAGGAATAGAGATTGAAAAATAGTTGAAGCAAAAACCTCCAATTTCGGGTTCCTTCTTGCAGCTTTCACTTTCTGACTTTGGAAGCACCGTAAGCACTTAGAATTTCTCGATATTGTGATTTGAAAGCTTTGAAATCTTAGCAATGGTAACCTCTACGACTTCTTCATCATTCCCTATTTATAGAGCTTAATTTGAGCTATAAATCCATTCCCAAGAGTTCTAAAATGAACTAGCCATTTGGGTAAGGACCCAAAGCAGTCACCGTTCGATTTGGAGCTTGAAATTGATGTTTCTGATCGAATCTCGAATTTACTGTTGGAGATCAATCCTGGAAGGTTGATCCAGGCGGTCTTGATCAAGGCCATTGGATGGCGCATTGGTTGTCCTTCATGTATTAAAATAATGTATCCAAAAATCAACTTAAATAGAAACTTGCTGCAATGGTTCCAAATCCTCTTGCATATCAGGCTTGGTTTCGAATCTCCTGCTCGGCATTTTACTGTTATCATGACAATTTATCTTGATTAATCTAAGTCATCCGATCACGCATGACCTTCCGTCTTCTTTGATAATCGAATGGAAGTTTACTCCCACATCGTCCAAATGTCTTTGTCATTGCTCTCTATAACACTTTCGGTTCATTTGACTCTCAAGCCATTTGGGGTTGGCTCTCCCCTTGACCAAGATTTCATGACTTGGTCCTGATTGGCTTGATTTCGTGCTTGCTCTGGTCAGCTTTCTCTGTGGGCTAAGTTCGCACTTGTTCCGTTCAGCAGCTACAGGCTTATTTCTCACTTGTTCTGTGCAGCAGCTCTTCCTGTAGCCTTTGGGCTTCGCTCGCACCCTTTCGGGTCTTTCAAACAATTTTTTCTTTATTTTATTTTTTAAATGCTTAAAGCCTGGACGAACTAGCCGTCGGGTCTGGTATTCCGGCCCAATGCTGCAGTGAAAATTCCCAAGACTAAAGTTGTTTTTTAGTGTCTTTTCAGAATTGTTGTGCCAAAATTTTTAATATAAGTATACCAAAATAGTTTTATATTATGACAGTATTACAAGTGTCCTAAATGACTATGAAAAGAAATTCATGAAAAATTATTCCTAAATAATTTTATAAAATCAAATACCGATGTCTATACTTTTCATCAATAATGCTTGGCCCAAGAATCAAAATTCAAAAATTATTTAAACTTATAACATTTTCAAATATTAATACTACTAGTGTACCACATCATCTCAAATTTTGGACATATCAAATTCAAGAAAAGAGATATTCAAGTATAAAGTGCATGCCTTCAATTTTCTTGAAACTTGTCAACACTCCAAGAGTCTTGAAGACCACTATTTTAGACATTTAAAGTTCATGACTTGACTTAATTGAATATTAAAAATTTCACTTAAAGCAAGCCCATATGAGATATAAATATTTCTGTTTGACTCATCAAACACAAAGCATTCTCTCTACTTTCTTTACTACAAAAACATCAACTATATGATTCCCCTATCGTGTTGTATAATTGCCATCTCACTAAATCGTTGTTATTAATTCTTAACTTATTGCATTATATGGCCTCTCCATCAAACACTATGATTCCTTCAACTCCCTATATATGGTTATCAGAATCCAATCTTACTCTTTGACCTTTATCTGATCATATTATATGAGAAGCTCATGGTACATTATGATCGCTCCAACTATGATATGATGAGATTGTTATACCTTTTAATATGATGATCACAAAATAAAGCCTAAGTATTTACTAATACTTTATTGAACTTAGTATTTTATTAGTTAGATCTCATGGATTATTCCAACAGTCTTGATTTGTTTGAGTAAGACCTATGACATAAATATTAAATACAACTTGATGCTTTAATCAACTAACATAGGAACCAAAGACAATGGTCTTTGCAGAGTGGCTAATAAAAAAAGAACTACATTTCCAAATTTTTATGATTAACATGTTAAACTTTTAATTGTTTCATAATTTTTGCCAATAACGTTATCATCTTTTATGCATATTTGACTTTGGTTCAAGTTACGTTCTAATTGAAAGCATTTGACTTCCTAAAAACCTTATAAATATTAAAATTTTTATTATATATAAATTATTATTATTATAATAATAATACATTTTTCTAAGCACCCTCAACCATTAACCCCAAAAGGCTAATGTCAAATAGCATGTAGCACCTTGGGGCAAATGCTTTGGGGACGCTTGCAAGCTAGGAACCTGATGAAATCTAAAATGAGTCAAGCCCAAGGATCGATCAAGTCAGGTTACTATTGTGGTCACTTGGATTATTTGTTGAAGGCATTACATATGAATAGGCTTAGGCAGAAAGAGTCATTCTAGATTCTTTAATAAATTTTGGAAAATTGAGTTACATTAGACAAATACATTCACACTAATGACCCGGGTCAAGACTTCTTAATAACACCTAGGGGTAGCCAACCCATTAGGCTGATCGTAATATACAGTTGATCTATTATAAGCACAAAATACTTCAATTATTTTTCAATGTGAGAAAAAAACAAAAGCTATTACAAAAATTAAGATTTTCACACTGACTGATCATGCATTTTCAAGATCAAGCAGTCACGATCACCTTCGTATTAATGAATAGTTAGTTAGCATTCATTAGCTACTTGTCTAGAATAATTGATCGAATTATTTAGAGTCTTTTTACCTATGTGAATAGTAATTTATCATCATTACTATCCATCCAACTTTTCAATCCAACTCTCTAAATCTTATCTTGTCGTGATTAAATCTAGACCATTTATCATTTTTGTTGATCCAATGCTTACCACTACATTCGCTTAATTGGATGATAGTTGAACCATCATCTCATTCTTTTAATTGTGGCTTTCTAAAAAGTAGATTTTAGCAGTTGTGTGAGTATTTTTTGAGTTTTTTATTTTATTTATAAATAGAGATCATTTACTAGATCTTAAAACAATTGAATCAAAAAAGAAAATTTTCATATAGTCAAACTGAAGTTCAAACTATGAGCAATGCATTTCTACTAAATTATAAAAGTTATGAATTTTTGTCGATCTCCATTTCTCCCACTTTCCTTCATATTTTTGGTATTTCACAAATAGTTATATCCATATATTTAATCAATTGACCGTGCTAGAATTGTAAATTTTAAAGGTGTATAGAGTTTTTAAGTAAAAATTTCAAATTTTAAAATTTTTTTCATATAGCCTAAATTTCTCAAATTTTAGTATCTCATTGGAGCCCCAATATATATTTGTTTTAACTCTACCAGCTTTGAAAAATGGAGCGGTTAGTAGATGCCTGATAAGGGATTGAGGGTGGATATAGGCACAGTTTTTAGTCGAACTACTTAAAAATCTTTTGTGCATTTTGTTTATTATTAAGAAATTTTATTTTATTTATAAGTTTTATAAAAAAAGCTTTATTTTTGACCTCACAATTTTTTACCGAAATTTTTGGAATAAAAAAAATTTGTTAAACACACAATTCAACTCTCTCCTATTATTCGTTTTTTAACAAAAAACACTTAGTTTCATGACCATGCTAAAATCATTTCCATTCTAATTCCACAAATTGTAATATCCATATTTAATCAATTGAGTTGTGGTTTTGACATTAATGTCCTTCTAATGTTTTTCACTTGTCATATCTACAAGCAAAGCTAGATAATCAATAAGTGTACTACTTAATTATGTTATTAAAATCAAAATATCATGGAGAATAGCTCATGGGAACAATAACCTCTTTTGTTCATCATAAACAAGTCTTCCAATTCTATGGAATAAATCTTTGCTAAGAAGCTTTGTCAAGGTGCTAACTTGTTGCTTGTTGTTAGCAATAAATTATATGTCAATTATAACTAAATCCACATAGTCCATGATGAAATGTTGCTTAAAATCAATTTGTTTAATCAAACAGTACTTTATAACGCTTTCAGTTCAGAAAAAAGCATCCAAATTGTCATATTTTTGGGGAATTGTTTGTAAATGTAATGCCATATGACTTAATTTCTTTTTGAAACCAAAACATTATTTTACTAGAAATTCTCCTAATGCTACATATTGTGGTTCATTTTTTCTAAAACAATAGTTTCGTATTTTTTTGCTAGATCATTAGTTTAAGAGGTACAAAAAATGATTAAATACCTAAAATGTTTTTCTTATGTACTCAATAACATACATAATCTTTGTAGCCATATTGTATGAGATCATGGCATAAGACAATTTTGGGATACCAAAACATTAACACCTTTGCTTCAAGCAGTTACCAAAATATTCTTTTCATAACTTCTAGACGGAAGTCCTTGGGGCATGATGGAAATTGATAAAGAAAGTGCGACGAGGGGATCATATTCCTTTGGAAGGATTCTCAAAATTTTCATTACTAGGTCACCATTTGAGAATGCCCTTCTAAGATTTATCAAGCCATTTGTTACGTCATTAAATCTTAAAAACATACTTTTAATACTCTCATCAGGATTCATTCTAAAAAGCTCAGAGTCATGGGTGAGGATATTGATCTTCGTCTCTTTCACTTGTGAGGTGCCCTGATAAGTTACTTAGAGTTTTTTCACACCTCAAATGCCTTATGCAAATTTATAATTTGTGTAAATTCGCTTGGAGAAATTCCACAATGAAGATAGTTTAAGGCCCTAGCATTCAATTGAGCCAATGTTTTATGCTCAACATTAAGCTCTCTAAATGGCTTGACTTCATTCGTAAAAGAATTTCTAGAAAGTTAACAATGCTTAGTCAGAACTTCCCATAATTCTAAATCGATAGATTGAATAAAAATTCTAAAACAATTTTTCCAATATAAGTAAAATTCTCCTTTAAATAATGGAGGTTGAATTGAAGAAAAACCTTCACACAAGGTTGCACCCATGTAAACCAAAGAGTAAGCCATAAAACAAAAAATCACAAAACCACAAAGAATGTGAGAAAGCCTTCACTTAGCACAAGTGGAACTCCCATGTAATGTTACTCACGTAATTTGGGATTTCTCTCTCTTATACCAATTAAAGTTCTTTGTGCTTAAGAGAATCCCACAAGAGGGGTGAATTGTGGTAAATAAAATTTTCATTCGATTTTCGGCTTCAATTAAAACTTAAATCTTTCCAACAAGAATAAGAAGAATAGTAGACAAAAGATTTTTAAGGTGGTTCAACTCAACATCGAGTCTACATCCATCCCCAATCGGTGTGGGAAAAGAACACTAAAATCACACAATTACAACCGAGGTTTTTCGTACGATTCACCAAAAACCTACTTGGGATTTTACCTAAGGCTAATCCCGAACCTACTTAAGTTATTCTGGGCTCAACTCAAACACCAAGCTTTTGCACAATTATCAGGATGCCCTTACGCCAAAGAACGAAATACAAAAAAATTGGCAAAACTTAAGACAATTTTAAGAGAAATAGGAGGCACACATAATATCGAAAAGAGGGAGGAATAGAGATTGAAAAATAGTTGAAGGAAAAACCTCAAATATTAGGTTCCTTCTTGCAGCTTTCACTTTGTGACTTTGGAAGCACCGTATGCACTTATAATTGCTCGATATTGTGATTTGAAAGCTTTGAAATCTTAGTAATGGTAACCTCTAGGAGTTTTTCATCATTCCTTATTTATATAGCTTAATTTGAGCTCTAAATCAACTCCCAACGGTTCTAAAAGGAACTAGCCATTTGGGTAACATACACAAAGCAATCATCATTCGATTTGGAGCCTGAAATAGACATTTTTGATTGAATCTCGAATTTACCGTTTGAGATCAATCCTGGCCGTTGGATCTAGGAGGACTTGATCTGGGCCATTGGATGGTGCGTTGGTTGTCCAATATGTATTAATATAATTTGTTCAGAAATAAACTAAAGTAGAAACTTACTACAATGGTTCCATATCCTCTTATAGATCTGGCTCGGTTTCGAATCTCCTGCTTGGTGTTTTACTCTGTTTTCATGCAGTAATTTACCTTGATTAACCTAAGCCATCCGATCTCGCCTGCCCTTCTACCTTCCTTGACAATCAAATGGAAGTTTAGTCCCACATCGTCCAAATTTCTTTGTCATTGCTCTCTATAACACTTTCGATTCATTAGTTACTCGTGCCATTTGGGGCTTCCCCTTCCTCGATTAGGATTTCATCATTTGGTCTTGGTTGGCTCGATTTCGTGCTGCTCTAGTCAGCTCTCTCTGTGGCTGAGTTCACACTTGTTCAATTTAGTAGTTGGGGGCTGATTTCTCACTTGTTTTATTTAAACAATTTTTACTTTATTTTATTTTTTAAATCATTAAAGCCTGGACGGATAAGTCGTTGGGTCGGGTCAACCCGCCCGACGCTACAGTGAAAATTCCTGAGACTAAAGTGGTTTTATAGTGTTTTGTGAGAATTTTTGTGTCAAAATTTTGAATATAAGTATACCAAAATAATTTTATATTATGATATTATTACAAGTGTCCTAAATGACTATGAAGAGAAATTCATGAAAAATATTCCTAAATAATTTTAAAAAATCAAATACCAATGTCTATACTTTTCATCAATAATGCTTGGCCCAAAAAAAAAATTTAAAATTATTGAACTTATAACATTTTCAAATATTAATATCACTAGTGTGCCGCATCATCTCAAAATTTGTATATATCAAATTCAAGAAAAATAAAGAGATATTCAAGTATAAAGATTTTGGTGCATGCCTTCAATTTCCTTGAAGCTTTTCAACACTCTAAGAGTCTTGAACACCACTATTTTAAACATTTAAAGTTTATGGCTTAACTTAATTGAATATTAACAATTTCACTTAAAGCAAGCCCATATGAGATATAAACATTTATGATTGACTCATCAAACACAATGGTGCAACAGAAAACTCAATATTATTTTTTATTTAATTTTAGTTATTCTAAACTTATTTTAAATATCATGCCATAACTTAAATTAAAATATCTATCTAATATTTCAAATATAAAGCAGTTCTCATGATATCTATATGATTTAATATATGTACCTTATCTTAAAATAATCATATAAAAGATCCACAGAAATTTAAAAACTATGAGCCAATGTAATACAAATACTTCTTATCAAGATAACTATGTCATATATCAAATTACACAACATAAAATGGCACATAAGGTATCTTAATTTAAGAATAAATGATCTATTAATTCAATATTATATTTATATTACCATTATCAAACTTTTCTACCAAAATTCAAGGTGAAGATTCTTAATCCACTTTTATTTCCTTTTAGTTTTTCAACAAACTCATAGATGCATGCACATGAGTTACTATATAATCTTTAATAATGAAAATATCTAAAATTCTTTAAGATTATATAACCTAAAGCATTCCCTCTACTTTCTCTACAACAAAAACATCAACTATATGACTCCCCCATCGTCTTGTATGATTGGCATCTCACTAAATCATTGTTATTAATTCCTCATTTATTGTATTATATGGCCTCTCCATCAAACAGTATGATTCCTTCAACTCCCTATATATGGTTATGAGAAGCCCATCTTATTCTTTGACCTTTATCTAATCATATTGTACGAGAATCCCACGGTACAATATGATCACTCTAACTATGATATGATGACATTGTTGGACCACAAAATAAGCTTTCTTCTTGAAGCAACTTTACTCTAATTGTATTATATAGTTTCTTAATTGTATGATATGTTTATTAACTCCCTAAACAAATTATTGATAATCATATTGTATATCGAGTCTAATCATATAGTAGACTCACCTCCAACTAATACCATAAGGCTTAAATTCAACTATATTTTACGATAAGACAACTCTAAACCCCCATAAGTAATTATCATAGCATTCTTGTACAACAAAATAAAACCTTTAATTCCCTTATAAAAAAGAATAAATTCAATAAAAAATATAATTTCAACTCTTTTTTTCCCTATTTTCACTCATTGTAGTAGTTTTCTAGTACGTTCTTCACCTTCTTTATTCTTTTAGTAATAGCAAGTCTCTTTTCTATTTTCTTGCTTCCCCTTATGACCAACACAATTATTTTCTTCTCTTTCTTGTTGTCCTCTTGAATTGAAACTTTCTTCTTCCCACTTCTCTTTATTTTCTCTTTTTCTCCTTCTCTCTCTCCATTTTTCTTTCGTTAGCTACATCTCCAAACTACAGAAAACTTTTAGTAATAACTTGTTTAACACTAATCTTGTTAAAGATAATTGGCTTAAATTAAAAAAGTTTTATTTGCCATTTAAATATTCATTATATATATATATATATATATATATTATTCAAAAAATTGTAATTAATTATGTAGGTCATAAAACTTTATTAGCACACTACAATTATATTCTTCAAAGAGAGTTCTTTTTAATTATATGCTTTAATAAAAATTTATTTTCATTTAAAAATATGACACACTTCTCAAAATAAAGGTATTATGATTTTCTTTTCATTAATAAATGTATTAATTAAAAAATAAATTTTATTCCTTAACTTTATAACCTAACGTAAAATATGTTGAGCATCTTGCATTGCATGCACAAATCGCATATACTGTACTCTAATACAAATGAATAATATTTGCCTCTACAACCTTAATGGTAATATGTTATGTAATTTCTAGATATCATTATAGAGGAATATTAAATAAGATGATATATTTGTAAATTATAGAATATTTAGGTATTTTATAAAAATGCCATGTTGAAACTCATGGGGAATAAGATTTTCAAATTCTTAACAGTCATGGTATGGGTAGGATAAAAATGATTTTAACTGCCATTACTTCCCAAGCTTAATTCAATAGTGAGCTTTGAAGAGTTCAGGTCATCACGACCTTGTTGTCTCGACTTATAAATAAGTCTAGTAGGCCCAATCCAATGAGCTTTTTCATATAAGAAAACTGAGAAGCAAAGTTTTCCCATAGAGGAGAGTTGCCAAGGTTTGAGTCATTGATGATGTAAGTTTTTTAGAATGACTGTAAGAAAGATTAAAAGGCATCAAGGAAAGGATGTGAACTATCTAGCGGTCTCCCACACAATCAAGGATATAATTAACCTTTGTGTGTCAATTATAAATCAGAGGTGTTCCCTAAACAAATATATATTTCGTGCTGTTTTGACATGAGAAAGATGATCATGTTTTGGATGTTGCTCAAAACTTGCTTGGGTACCCCGTCAAATATATATGCACACTCACCTGTTGGAAAATGGAGTAGGGAGATCGAAATGAATGGAGAAAGTGAAATTATTTTTACTTTCTGCAATCAGTTGATGTCACAGAAGACACAAAATTAATGGATATTCTGGGAAAATATAAGAAACTCTGGAGCATGTGGGATGTACGTATTTTGATCATGGAAAGCCTCGCCATACAAATTGTGCTCATCTTCCTTGGACATTTGAGAAACACATCAGCATCGAGATCATAGATAAGAATGGCTGTTTGGAGCAACTATCTTTTGGCCAACTGGGTTGTCGACTTCGTTCTTGGCCAGCTAAGCAGCAGCATGGATGACAATAGCCACAACGCCATCCTCGAATTCTGGGCACCTTTCCTTTTGCTTCACCTTGGTGGCCCAGAAAAACCATCACCACCTATTCCATGGAGTACAATGAGCTGTGGGCTTGAAGCCTTCTTGCCCTTGCCTACGACCTCATCATTGTCATCTATGTTCTATTATGGTCTCTTCCAAGTAACCTCCTGCTTGCTCCCACCCTGCTCATATTCTTTGTCACCATCGTCAAGTATGTAGAGCGGTCTTACTCACTCTATAGAGCCAACACTGACGATTTCCACTGCTTGGTGGTCATTTCAAGCAAGCAAAGTCAATTAATCTAGATTTCTTCCAATCGTAGGGAAATGGAAGCACGTGTGCAGGACGAAAATGAAAAAGTCGAATTGAATGCTTCAAAAGGAGCTTTCGATATTTACTCAGTTTGCAAGCATTTCTTCGTGGACGTTATTCCACTTGTGGAAATATACAAGGTAATTGGAGACATGTTGAAGGAGATGACTGTCAAGGAAGTTTTGGGCCTAACAAGCATGGAACTCAGCTATGCCTATGATGAGATGTAAACGAGGGGCGTGTTAATTGCTCACATGCCGATGTCATCCTCAGGGTGATCTGCTCCTCTGATATCCCTCTCGCTTTCTTGTTGTTCGTTTTCTCCCGAAAGCATGGCTTTGACACTAGTGACATCATGTTCACTTAGGACCTGCTTGGAGCTTCCATATGTCTTGATATCGTGGCTTCTCCCATGTTCCTGCTTTCCGACTGGCCGGTGATCTTCCTTCTCGATTTTAAGAAACTGGGCAAGTGAGGTTTGCTTCTTTCACAGCTCTTTCTCAGAATAAGGAGAAGATTGTGTCGTGAAAGAAGATGGAGGCCTTTAGAGATGCCGCAACTAGACTTGATCACCAACTGCTTCTGGAATGCAGCAGTACAGCCAAAGGAACATGTATCACCAGACAATTCAAAGAATAGGAGGATAAATAAATGGGCACGCAGAATAGAATCCAAGCTTTGATGACTGATTAGAGCATTTGAAGAGGCAACAGTATTGTTCCTGAGCTGGACCAGTGGATTTCATCCTAAACTTCGTATTCATAGAAGTTAGTAAAGGCAATCAACTTCTTCTAATGCTCGTCATTGAACATGCTCATAAATGCTTACAAATGTTGTGGGCTCAGTTCAACAATAAGACAGGGCTCACTGCACCCTAGAAAGTTGATGCCCCGGTATGGTTTGTCTCTACATTCCTTAATTTGACAGAAAGCTTGTCAGCCGATCAGCAAGTTCTTGTGGGGCACATTGCGGCACAGCGATGCTCCACTAGAAGCCCCAGGAGGTGCACCCGTTGCATCATCCTGATGAAACACAACCACTGTCTAAGGGCTTAAGAGTGCAGAAGAGCACTTGGCATTGGATGCAGGCATGCAAGTGCCTATCTGACTATATGTTGTAACTGGAGCAGATGTGACCAAAGATAATGGCAACCGTGGGAGGAGTGAGCCCACTGATTTACTAGCATGCTTTCTCTGATATGGTACAGTTCATCGAACGACATGAAGAGGATTTTACGTCGACTGTGAACAGCGAGGATGACGTTGAGGGGAAGGCGTGCAGGCTGATGCTGACCGAACCTATAGAATGGATCGCATATCCATCCCTGTTTCAGATAGCGTGAGTGCTTGCACACCTGATTCTTGTGCATGGGGAGGACAAAGGTGGCAGGTGATCACATCGGCATGGGTGGAGCTTTTGATGCCAGGGCGAAGATACTCGAGCAAGCATGCACAGCAGGGGAGTCGACATTCTAACCTTTGTTTTGCTACTTGTGAAGCATGTGGGAATGGTGGATGCTTTGGATATTGGTGGATACATGACGGGTTGTGCACTGGACACAGCCAAAAATCTACCATCCTTCATTAAACTAACTTAAGAAATCACTCGCTTTGATGACTACTGGTGAACAAGTGTGCATAATGTATCCATAGATTCTACATCGATAAAATCACAAATTCTCCTTCAACTGGTCTACAAAAATTTGTCCTCATAGCATTATTGAAGATAATGACACTCCAAAATAAACAGTCTTTCAAAGCATAGTTTTTGTACATTTGCTCATTGAGAAAGATGAAAGAAAGAAAATATAATTTTTTGAAAAAAAATAATATAAGGATGTTTGTTCATAAAGAATAATATAATCACATAAAAATATTTTATGATAATAAATTAATAATATCAGTGATAGAGAAATCTTATATTTCATGAAAGAACAAAAAATATATTTTTTTACTCTTTATATTCAAGTTGTTGCATTCATTTAAAGTTATCAAAGCATAAATATAAAGAAAAACAGTAACAGTTGTTCAAAATTTATTTTATAATTTTTTTTCTCATTCAATGTAAGTAATCTCAATAGTTGTTCTATTCTTCTTTTTTTACAATTTTATTTTATTTTGGTACTTTTCTAATAAGTAATTGCTTATGAATTTCATGTTTTTCTACAAAAAATAAAATTCTTTAGATAAAAATTGTTCTTCTCTGTTAGTTCAAATAATTTTTATATTAAAAATTTTTTTTATTTTTATAAGAACTTGAAATTCGTTATATTTTTAAAATACCTTTAATTTATGAACTACAAAAGATACCCAACTCATATGAATAATGTCATAACTAAATAATAAATATTGTCTAATTTTTTTTTGAAATAAAATATTCATTTATTACAAATATCAACATGAACTAACTTAAGAGACTACACAACTTTCTAAAACTTAAGAATGATTATTAGTGGTGCTTAACAAAAATATAACTTTCACAAATATAATCAACATTAAAAATAAAAAAATATCAATCAATTTTTTTATTTTATAACTTAAACCTAGCAAAATACAATTAATCATTCTAATTATATCACAACTAAGATTTATTCTTCACCGCTATTACAAATACATTACTTTTAATATGAAATTTTTTTATTAAAAACACCTCATTGACACAATTTATACTCAAATATACAAAATAATGTTGTTGTATTACTTATCTAATACTTAATGAACCACAAGCTAAAAATTCAAATACTAAACAAAAATCATGAACAAAATTTTTTTATCATTTACCCTTCGTTATGATTTAAAAAAGTGCCTTTACATCTATTCTATTAACTTAAGTCTTTATTCATATTAACATAAAAATTTCTAGACTTTGAAGCTTAAAAAAGTCCACATCATTGTAATACTAGAAGTTGAATATAAAAGTTAAATGAAATTCAAAACATTGTTTCAAGGTGGCCTTCGTTTACACATCCTTTACACCTCTTTAAAGGGAAAATATTAATTAACTCAAAATCTTAATCAATAATTATTGGCCTCATACATCGCATATATATCTTTAACGATTTGGAAACTAATCAGAATGATAAAAGGGAAGCTAAGTAAAGATATTGGTCCTACCAAAAAATGTGATTCCAGATTGTTGAAATCGATTGGAGTTCCCGAGCTTCACTTCCATGCTTTCCTTCCTCTAAACTCCTTACCACCTTGCCTTTGCCACTTTTGGTAGCCAGCGACATTGCCTTCGAGTGCTGCTTTTTCCTGTCGCCTAGCCCACTAGTCTGGTTAAACAATAATAGCAACTTATCTCAAGCCGACCCAAATAAAAATAAGCTTTGAAATAACAAAATCACATAACAAAACTAAAAAACATGATGCTCTTGCAATTAAAAATGGCAAATGTAACTATGACATACATTTTTTTGTTTCACGACAGTTTCAGCCATGTACTTTTCTCTATCCTCTCTGCCTGCTCGAACAAGAGCTACCTCTCCTGCTGCTGAGAATGCTCCTGATGTTCGCCCAAGCACAACACATGATTATCATTTGTTAACCAATGAAGTTTAGTAAATTGGTTTTAAAAATGCCAAACCAACTTGGATGGGTCAAACCTCACTGTATGCGCTCAACTCAAAAGTAAAATAAACTTGAATACATCCAACAGGTTCTAAAGTTTCTTATTCCTACTACTTCAATGAGATCACTCCTAAAGAATGGCTGGTGAGAAAAATCAAAGAAAGCAACCATGTTTTAAGACATTGAAAGCAGGAACCTATGAACTATATTTGGGCAGCATTGAGCATAGATTTCTTTGTGCTTCAGACAATAAAATTGCTGACACAGCTCAGTAATAATGCTTCCATTAGCTAATTTCTAGATTGAATATAATTATGATGCTTTTGCTAGATGAAATAAAATTCCATTTGAATCTAATTACTTGTGCTAGAAATTACTCGCTATTGCCTAATTTTACTTCAAATAATGCGTGGTCAAAGTATAAAACATGACTTAATCCCCCTAACAATGAAATTAAGTTATATACTATGAAGAGTTATGTGTCCAATAAAACCACATCATCGATATTTCATCTTCGAAATACTAAGTCGACTGATACACCTGTAGGACTAACCATCTGGCTTCACTTCTCTAGACAAGATCAACATTGACATCATCAGGGCATTAAAACCCATGAAATATGCATGAATAATACATGTTAAGAAGTGAAATCAGAAGAGTCATCAAACCTATAGAAAGCAACCATGTTTGAGAATTACCTCAAGTTTAACAGGGTTCAAACTTTTTGCACTTGGCTGCTTAGAAGATGGAATTTGAGAAGTTGCTACTTTATAGCCTTCATCCTTTCTTAATAAACCATGTTGAGACAAGGCCTTCTTTGCCTCTTTATTTGCCTCATAAAAATTTGAATATGATTTCTCAAGTTAAACTTCTAATCAAGACATGCAGACTCTGCATATAACTTATGCTCATTTATTTGATAACAACAGAGGCTATCTTCAATTTAAAAGCTTGGTCAAGAACATCTGCATGAACAAGGTAATCTTTGTAGAAGCCATGCTATCAATAAATACAAGATAATTGATGAGCTGCTAAGAAAATTGAATATAGAAGATAAAAGATGAAGTCTACCTTCAGTTCTTCTATATGTTGGATTTATTCATTAGAGAAAATACCATCAACTTCATCAGTTGAAACTTTAGTAGCCTTGATTACTGCAAGTCTTTTAAGAGAACGCAAACTTGCATCAACAGCATTCAGACATTCAACAAAATTTCTTAGCTTCCTCTTCTTTCTATTTGACGGATCTTTCCCATTGTCAACATCTTTATCTTGCCCATCAATACATATGGCTTGCACTTCTATTTCTTCATTCAATTTTTCAGTGTCACAAACATTAGCCAATTCCCCATCATCTGAACATTCAAAATCACTATCATTCCTACAGGCATCATCTTACAAACCATCAATACCACTAGATGGTCCACTTTCAGGGAAAAATTCATCGTCACTCTCTCCATCATTTTGTGTAGAATCCTCATCTTCATCATATGCAACTCTAGCACAGATATCATTGTCAACTAGTGAGGAATCATTTCCAACTTCAGAACCATAAGCAGCCATTTCATCCTTAGAACTACATGTAAAGGCTTATCATCGTCGTGTTTAAGTAACTAAACACTGGGCACGTCATTCGCAACACTGACTTCTCCAAATGCTTTTGGCCTACCTTTTGAATCAATGGGATGACCTTGGTCTTTCTTGACCAAAAATGAAGAGCATATCTACAGAAATGAAAAAAGAAAATTGAATTTTTTTCTAAAATATAACAAATTTGTCATTCTTTTTTCATTGCACCATTAAGGATGACGTAAAAAAATAGCAAAGTCAAAAACATACCTCTCTTAATAATGTGATCAAGGAGTGCACAGCAATTGAAACAGCTTTCTCATGTGACTTTTTGTACAAGATCAAGTCTTGAAGAAGGTCTTCATTCATCAACTAAATCACAATGAAAAAAAAACAAATAATTAAGAAAGATGATATTAACTACTCCTTTCATGCTGTAGTAAAAAAAATAAAGGAATCCAAATATTCTTATGTTGCAATGAAAACAAAGAATGAAAGAGCAATAGCTTAGTTTAGGTTTTTTGTAAATACAAATAAATCTTGCTTCCTAGGTTTTGATCACCTAGAAGCATTTTTTTAGTGCCGATTAGAAATTCTATATCAGAATTGCAAAATGAAAAATAGTTCATAAATTACCACTGATATGTAAATATGAAGGGAAATCATCGTCTAAAGAGACCAGGATTCATGATGTCACAGAGTGCTTGAGTAAATACATAAGGTGCAAATTCCATAATGCATTAGCTCCAACTATCTATCTATCATCCTCTTTATTATTATAAAAAGAATATGCTTACCCTCCCCAATGCTTTTTAGCTATGCTCTACGCATGAGAAGGTCTGAGAAAAAAGAAGAAGAGCTTGGGAGAAAAGAAAAAGATAATAGCTTGTGCTTGGGTCTGGAGGGCTGTAATAAGCAAAGCTTCACCTAAGAAACTCGTAGTGGAAACTACTTAAATCTGGGAAAAGAGTTTCATAAAAGAGCTCATATCTTGAATTGCATAAAAGGACTTTTAAAAGCATACTTTTGGCTGAGATTTTCCTCCTTTGGAATGCTGTTAAATTTTCTATTAAGCTGCTCGAGTGATGGTTTTGAAGTAACCAAATACTATGTTGAATTTGGTAGTGTTGTTAAGAAAGTCTATGTGACATACAATACAATAGGCTTAATTGCAGAATATGACAAGTAAAAATATACCATACGATATGAGAGAATCACCTTTACAATAGTTGGCACCTTAATTATGAGCAATGTTACAGTGATATATGATAAGATCAACATTGTTGTCATTAGTAGCTAAATTATGAGCCACGGTACAACAAGGACACTATTATCACAAGTAGAAGATACTAGGCAATGTGGGCGATGGTTCCGTAAAGCAAAAGAAGGATTTAAAAACATTTTATAACTATGTTTGTGAATACTTATTGTATAAAAAATATATAATTTAGAAAAATAATAAAAAAAGAAAAATTAAAATAACGTTTAAGAATTTCAAAAATCTTATGAATAAAATATAAATAATTACTAACAGCATGTAATAAAAATTATAAAAAAACAGAAAAGATAAAAAAATGAAAAGGCAATAAAAGTAACATGAAAGAGTCATCATATGAACAAATTAAAACTATAATATAAGTTAGTTAAATTGTTAAATTATTTTAAAATATTTTTTTGGATTGTGATGTACTGTGATATGAGCATACTACATAACATATATTTATCCATACTTATGTTGTGATTAATATGACAACATACTATAATTATATAAACACACATATTGCAATTAAAAAATAAAATAAAAAATAGAAATATATGATAGAAAAAGAAATTAAAAAAAAGAGAGAATTATTGACTAAATAAATCTAGAACACGAAAATGATGAAATAAGAATGTGATGATTTCTCTTTGACCCCATCTCGTGATTGTTCGATATGAGAGAATCACCTTTTGTATTGTTGGTTCCTAAATTATGAGATACGAAAAACAAAAAACTCCCCACCATGAATACAAGAAAAAAATAATATATGATGTTAATATTATATGACAATTATGTGTATTATGAGCATATAAACAATGATTCAACATTTTATATCTTTTATTGATAGCATATATTATTCTTAATTATTGCTCCATCTTAATTTAACCACACATCCATATTATTTTATCTTCTTGCAAGCCAAGATACATGCATATACAAACCTAAGGGTTCTTAAAATAAAACTTAAAATTTTGAATTAAATGGCATTTATTTTTTAAACTTTGTGAAAGACATCAAATGTGAAGACAATTGTTATTCTTAGTTGACAAAAAATACATTTATATACTTTTCAACATATCTTTCATTTGATAGCTTGAGATCACGTTTGCTACTTTCTATGCTATTATTTTATCTTAAGATATTATATTGGATATTTGATGCTTTTCATCACCCCAACTCAATTTTGGAATTGTGTCCTTTAGATTTGCCACATGCTCTCTTTACTGTACGACATTCCGATATTGTTGGTATATTTTAATACTAAGCCAAACGGGGAGGGACAATTAGAACATCAAAAGTGCTAATACAATAAATGTGAACTTTAGGAGTGCATGGACACTGTTGGCTTACCAACAGCTCTTTTCCAACTGCACCAAATTGGATGCTGGCAGAAAGGCATACAGTGCTATCGCTTTCATGGGGAGCCACTTGCAACCAGCACCATCAGTGAAAAAACTAAGTTGGACAAAAAAATTCATTGCAAAGGAAACCAAGCAAGGACAAAAACATCCATTAAAACAACACAAAAATACTCAACAATAGTCCAAAATAATTAGCAAATAAAATTGCTTCAAAGCATAACAAGTTCAACAGAAACCCAATCAGATGATTATAACACATATCGATGGCATCCTCAAGCACATCTCACGTACCACATTTAACCCAACAGCAACCTCCTAATAAAACACAAGCAGTAGATTCAAATCAGTACACCACTTAGTAATGACAAAATATTCAATATCTAAACAGAGTATAAAACACCTCAGGACAAGAACGATCGTGCACAAATTGATTCACTATTTACCCAAATTGCAAATTGACAGGAAATTAAATTTGGTCCATCCATAACTAAACATAGCTCCACCAGCAAATACAGTTAATGGAATCCAAAACCAAACATATCATTCTTAGTATTATTATCTACTATGAATAACTCACTGCATTCATATCAAAACGAAGGTGACTTCAGGAAGGGAAATGAAATTTAATAGGCTACCATGTACTCAAGGAATTAGCTGTGGTAAGCAACTGAGATTAAAATTTTTCTTCAATCAGAAGTCGTATAAATTGGTGCAATGGGAAAAATGCACACCCCAATCCAACATATTTGATGACATTCTATACGAGCCCTAAGACATTATCCACTTTACAATTCAATCTCTGAGCAACCAAAAGAAGAATAAAAATGAATATGCAAAGAAGTATGATTCTAATCTTTGAAAGTAATTAATTTGACAATTGCCTTTTATGACCATAGGCTTCAAACCAAATTTCAACAATTCTCAATAAAGATTTTTTAAATTAAAAAGATAAAAAAGGAAGCACTAGCTACTGCTCAACAGATCATGACCTTTAAATTTGACCATTTTGTTAAAAAAAATTAATTCAACTACAGGAATATTCAACGTTTTTTACTTGAAAGGCTAATATATTATGCTTTATGTGGAATTAACCTCACTTGACCAAAAAAATGGACCCATTTTAAAGCTTTTTATAGATTCGTTAACATGTTTACAAACGCCAAAAACTCCAACAATATTTAAAAATACTAGATAATATTGTACAATTACAAATGTTCAAACTAAGTAGTTTTTAACAATACAGATGAACTATGAAGCTAATTCAATGTTCCTCATTCAATCTTCAGTTATATATATAATAATGACCCACAAGACACCCATGCAAAAAATCTGGAGCCTCAAAAAGAAGTTTAAAAATAAGCAAAAAAATGACAAGGGAAGAATGAAAAGGGAAAATCTAAGAGAACAAAAAAACGGCCATCAAACTGTAGGTATCACCATTCAACCAAGTAAGGGGAAGCAGACATCATTAACAATAAGGAAAAAACACCATTATAAAAGCAATCATAGCCAAGAAGTATAAATTTGATTATCTAATAGGTGCCTGCACACTAAAGAAATAAAATAACTAATGGAGATCGACAAAAAAGCTAACGACCTCAAATCGTTCAGTGCATGCATGAAGATGAAAGAAGAGCATCTCAGCAAAGCCCTTTGGAGTTAGACAAAGTATGAATTATGGCTTGGAACAAGAATTTTCAAAAAAAAGTAGGACTTCAATTCAAGGTTTATTAACCAGTGCATCTTTAAGATGAATAAGAGGAGGGTAGGAGTGTACTACTTCATTTTTTGATGATTGACGTTGCTACCATTTCATACCACGAACAACACGTTGCAATTTTGCCTTTTTCTTCTTCTTGCTTGAAGTAGTGCCCTTGTGTTGTTCCCAAATATGTACAAAGATATCACTATTAGAAAATAATTTAGGAATTGCAGTACCTAACCCAATTCTACAGCAATGATCATACGGAACATGTATTAATCAATGAAAGTGTTCCATAAGTCAAGTTTTTCCTTACAATACAATTACCATCACCAGCATTTCTGTAATCACATATACTGTAGGTAAAAGAAAACAAAATCTTACAAAAATTTGAGAGACTATCGAGACCTTTCAGTGGAAATCGCACGTCTTTTTCAATTTAATAGCATAAACTTCAGTTAAAACAAAAACGTAAAATCATGCTCAAAGTTCAGTAGAACAGAGTGAGCAACATGAAAATCTAACGATGGAATTGATGCAAAAGAGCTAAAATTGAGAAGATACATATCGAAGTTCTGATGACCAATTTCTTTGAAATATTTTTGGTAAGCTTATATCACCCAGCCAAATTATAGAGGCCATCTGTGAATATTTTTTTACTTAAGGTATAATGGCGACATTTGAAAATTCTCGAATATATGCATATCAAATTCTCCACCTCCAAGTGACTAGGTTATTCTTTACGATGAATAAGCATTGTCTCAAAAAACTGTTGCTCTAAATACACAAGTGAAAAAATATCAGAATAATATAGCAAATCAGCAAGAAAATCGTCTCCAATATAGCATTCCATTCAAACATGTGAAAAATAGACTGAAGCACTTATACTAACTCAAGCATGTCTTAACCAAAGCACAAACTTTGAGTTAATGAATAAGCACAAAAAACTTATTAAATGTCCTCAAGTTAAATTGAGAAATATTAAAGAAATTTACCAATTTACCAAACTACAAAGACCTAATTAGAATAACACTTTAGTTTTTAATTATTTAGGATTTTTGGAACATTAATAAAGAGCATTTATTAGTCAAACGAAAGAATAACTTGCTGGAATGACCATCCTTGTTGATGGAAATTGACATAAAACTTAAAAACTAAATACTCAATTGAAACTTCTGCAACTAGAACAAAAAGGCTTTTACTTTATTGAATCAAGACTTGCACAATAGTTTCAATATACACTATTCGATCCAAAATCCAAGACCTTATGCAAATATTTTGAAAGACCAATCATCATCTCAAAGTTAAAGTGCAATATATGTCAATCATTATTTGCTGACCATTAACACCACAACATATCATGGACTCTAACACCACCAAGATTAATATATAGAATAACTATGACATCTCATCATGGTTATTGCATCTTCATCACTCCACACAAGAAAGCAAAAAAAAATATAAATTGTAGACACCAACTACATGTCTTATAAACAGCTTCCATACTAAGAACGATTTGTGGATTTTCGATGTATTCATCATCCTCATCACTTGAGGCTTCACTATCATCATCATCATCATCATCAACACACTAATAACCAAGAAGGAAACATAGGGCCGAAACCATGACCATGTGTTCAGCAAAAAGAAACAATAAAAAAGGCATAATAAGACAACTAATGTGACTAAACCAATTGCAAAGATAAGGAAAATGTCAACCATCAGGAACTGTGAAAGCATGCTTTGCAAATAGCATTAGCATTTCGATCATCAAACAATAATTTTCAAACAAGACTTCATACATCAGTTATTATTATAAACAAAATTAAGAAAAATCAGGAAAAATAGAGTATATATGACATCATGCATCTGTAGCAATGAGAAAAGAATATTTTGAAGCTTCTTCTCTTTTGGTTCATTTCTATGTTTTTTGTTCATGTGCTGAATACTGTGCACAACATAAGTAAAGGCAAGTTTTCTAAGGTTTCGATCACCAACGATCTGAAGGTCCATATATAATTCAAGTGGCGCATCCAACTCAACAATCTGCCTATACAAATAAGCAAAACATAATTAAAAGCATAAACTTTCAAAACAAACAAGAAAAATCAATAACATGCTAGAGAACTTCAATTTATGTAGAATCATTGTAACAACAAACATCTTGCAATACTAAATAATATTATAAAAAAAAAATTCCATTTTTGTTATTTTAAGATCATCTGGTTTAAACCCATAAACTTTCATAGCCTTCATCTAGGCATTTGAAATTAGTGAAATATTTCACATAAGCTATTTCTCTTAGCTTGTAGTATACACTTAAAAACCCCACTTATCCATCTCTCCTTCACAATTCTTTCAGTTGACCTCTAGGCAACTCTATGATGTATCTTTCCAATTATCTCGAATGCCTCCCAACCATCTACTACTTTGACTTGTACCTCTCCATCATCCTCAAGGTAGCCAAACCATGGCAATGTATGTCCAAAATTGTGTTAAAGCTAATGCTTAGGACTTCCTATACGCAATGTGATATATTGTCTAAATATACTGGAAGATTAACAAAGATGGTTATATGAACAATGAGTTAATTAAAAAGAAGTAAGGAATCCTGCACCATCATGGATGGATAGGTATAAAGAAATAATTTCAAGGAACTAGAATTAAATCATAAATTTCACTAAGTCAATTGACATCATGATTCATAAGAAGACAAATGTTACTATTATTCAACAAACTAGGCACATTGTTAGAAAACCAAGGTATTACCAATTTAGGATTCAAGCTTCAATACTCAAGTAAGAATTTAAATAGAAAAGGGTTAGTACAATTTTGGATAAGTCTATAAATGATTATATAACGAATGTTTGTTATGGGATTAAAGAGCTTAATGAAGAACATAAAATGATTGTAACATTTTCTTATCATTCTTCAAGGAACAAAAAACATTTTCTTAATTCTACAAGGGAATCATCATGAACTCAAATTAATTATTATTATGATATTTCCCTCAGATGCTCGAAAAAGCATTAGAAAAGGAAAAAAAAGAAGCTAGAATTGTACATATTGAAATTATGAAAATCATGTATAACAAAGCAATGATGAATTTATAAGGAGGCTTTATATTGATAAGGCATTAGAAAAGAATAAATTAAAATTTCGTATTTTAAAAATAATTTTGCATGCCTAAGGAGAACAGATTAAAAATTTCATTATTACAATTAAATTTCATTATTGTTATGCTTTAAGTCCTTGGGTGCGTCCATAAACTTAATTTCAAAAATGTTTTCTGCCCATACACTAAAAGCATAAAAAACATTTTGAAAATTTCTCACAACTCTCATTTTTGCACATAAAAAGATAATGCTTCAGAAGTACTTTTGCACTCCTTTCATAAAGCTTTCTAACAACATGAGCAACAAACGATAGCTTTAAATTTACACTAATTATTAATGCAATTGCAAAATTAAAGATAAACCATTATTATGCATTTTGCTAAAAATTTTATAACAATTGATAAGACTAAGCAAAGAGATAATTCAAAATTGAGACTAAGCAAATAGATAAAAAAAACTGAGTCTATGAACAATGACTCTGAAATTCAAATGGTATCGCATTTCTAGTTCTTATAATAAATATAAGGAATTTATATTTAGACAAGTAATTCCAAAAACATATTGATTGTAATAGTTATCATAAAAAAGGAACAATATGAAATTTACTTATTTTGAGCCTATACTTCAAAATGATAGAAAAATAAAAAAAATGTCACTAAAATGATCCAAGCACCGAACAAATACGACAAAAATAAAACATACTTCTGAGTGTTGTGTCATCAAAATATCACACTCAAGAATAAAGGCAAATTTATAAGATTGAATGGTATCAAATGTCAATGTATTAGAACAAACACACAAATAGAATAATTGCTATAGAGATAAAGCTTTTAAGTTTAATGAGTAACTTACTATAACGGAGAAAGTTGACATTCATCTAATTTAAGACAAGCCTAAAGAAAATAAATCTAGATGGTTTGGATATATTAAGAAGTTTACTTTGTGATTCTATAAGGGAAGTTGGTTACTGAAAATCTTTCTTATAAAAAAGGAAAAAATATAAAACAAAAAAATGTCTGTTGACTATTGGAAATGGCTTGAACAACTTTTGATCCAGAAGAAAGGTAGTTAATGAAAAGAAACAATAGAATCTTAGAATCAATGTATCTAACCTCAGTTAATGTGTTAAAGGACTATTCTTGTAATTATAATAACATAATATGAATTCGGTGTTGGCAGCCTAAACCTTTTCAATATAGGAATCTAGTAAAAGAAATATACTGCCTCACAAGAAATAGTTAAGATTCTATATTTAAGAAATCATGGGAAAAGTGCCTGTTTTGTTCTTTGTAGAGGGAAATCAAATTTTTACCTTGATCAACAATTAGAAAGGTCTAATCAAGTCTAACAACTTATCAACAATTATAATCTTCTCTTAAAGCTCAATGAAGCAGAAGTTTTCCATTTTCCCAACGCCTAGTTCAAAATTTAACTTTAATCAGTACAAACAAAAGATTTTTCCCCCAATTAAAATGCTGAATAGAAATATCCTGAATAATGGTGGCCCTCCAAATTGAAGTTTACAGAACACTATAACAGATTCGACCAAAAAATAAAATAAAATAACGAACCTTCTCATGGACAAGGAGGATGATGGCTTGTGCTAGATTGGAACGATGGGAAGATGGGAGGGTCCGAACTATTGATTGTAGGAGATGGGAGACTAATGAGGAAATTCAATGAGGCCTTGGGAATAGTATGGGGTCATTTCCTCCAGGAACATCGTGAGGTCACAGAGATCCTTCGAGACCACCGTGTCCGAGACGAACTGAGCGCGGATAGCTGAAGGAAGAGATATAGGGTCGATTTGAAGTGACCATAGATAAGGAGAAGCTCTACCTCATATCATTCTGGGTCCCGCTTCATCCTGGATTGAAGTAGAGGAAGGCTCAGCCTATCGGCCGCCTTTCCAGATGCAGAGAAGGAATCCGGTAAGAGGAGGTTCGCCGTCGTCGCCATTTCTACAGATAAATTAGCAAGTGATTATTCGAACAGAAGCTCAGAAGAACCAAGCTAAGGAGCTTGTGTAGTTTCGAGATGGCAAATGTTTAAATACAAAAGAAAATTACTATAATTAACAATTATTTAAACAAAAGAAGGGAGTATTGTTTTGAATTTGATTAGCGACACTAGGATTGCTCTGAGCGTTAGTACATGATTAAAATTTTTAAAATATTTTAATTAAAATAAATTTAATAATATATTTAATTAAAAGATTGTGGTATTATTACTAAATTTCGAAAACAATAATATTTTTTGTTATATTATTATTAAATTATAATCTATCAATAAGCATACCTTTATTGATAATATTTATTACAATTTTAAGATGCATAAATGTGCATCACAAATTTTTGTTATCAATCTATAATATAATTATATGATAATTAATAGAGATGTAAAACTTGAGAACATTTATTGATAATACCAACAACTTGAGGTTGTACAATCAAGACTTAATTGCCATCGCTTACAATGCTATCGTCTAAGGAGATAATGCTCATGATTCATCCATCTCGTACCCATGCCTTCTAGTAATGTTGGCACCTAAGGAGGTAAGTGTAAAGTTTAACTATCCTGTTGACAATGTCTTGTGTCGCCACATGCAACACAGCCTCCAAGGAAATAAAAGAAGAAAGATAATATTTTGTCATTCTTTATCGATGCACAAACTCAAATAGGAAGTGACACTTAGGGTTTAATTGAACGTAATAAATTTGCCTACTTGAAGAACAAACATTTTTCTAAAGAGAAATAGAATTTTGTTTATTCCCCTAGTTTTTCTCGTTCTCCTTGGTGATCCTCGACTTAGGAGACCCCAAGTTATTACTTAATTTTTTTAATAATCGCACTCAATAAAAAACTTTACTAAGTTTTTGTTGATTCCCTTGAACCTAAATTTTACAATAACATCTTTTAACATCACTTTTAAGAAACTAGATAAGTAAGCTAAAATGGAGACTAAGAATCTATGATATATTTATTTGGAAGAGAACCTCTCAACACTTTTGGTTAAGAAGCAAGCAAAGTTCCTTACATTTCCACCTCATTAGTTTGTAATCTTTCTCCTTCGTCCACCAACAATCATTTCCATTTATTTTAGTAATAAATAAAATATTTTACCAAATTTATTTCTTCTTATACTTTAAAGGGGCATATAAGGTAATTTAATAACTATAACAAGGGAGACAACACCAAATCCCTCTCTTCTAATCAAGAGCCCCTTGAGGCTCTTAGTATCACTCTTTGACAAAATCACTTTGCTTCCATTTTCACAAATCTTATGCCTTATAATCCTTCACAACATCATCTTATTGACACCACAACAATGTTTTATGAATCAAAGCATACCACCTCTCCCCTTGTTAAATTTTTTTTTTGCCCATAACTTAACCTTGTAACAACCCTCAAATCTCAAACTATCTCAAATAGAAAAATTTTATATTTAAGTCAAAAAGATTGTAACAAAGCATTGTTAAACATAATCAAATTAATTTCTTAAAATATATTATTTTTATATAACATATTAAAATATATTATTTTTATATAAAACTATTAAAATAACAATAAAGTGCTCATAATATATCATAAGTTCAAACTTAGTAAAAAATATATTATTTGAGTGTATCAAATAAACAGAACTCTTGGGAGATGAACTCAATGGCATTGAGTTTGTAATTTTTAAAGATCTAAAAAATTTCTTATAAATTATTAAAGATACATGTATAAATGTAATTATATAATGGACATGTAAGATAGTTTTGAAATTTTAAAAATTATGGTTTATGTCAAACCAAATTAGTAGTTCATAAATTTATAAATATTAAAGTATAAAATGCATCATGTTAAATTTATAATTTTAGAAATTATGGTAAAACCAATTAGTGAACAATATATTTATAAATATATAAATATTAGATTTTGATGGGGTATATATGTAATTTGTAGATATCATTATAGAAAAATATTAAATAAGATGATATATTTGTAAATAATATAATATTTAGGTGTTTTATAAAGATGTCATATTGAAACCCATGGGAATAAGATTTTCAAATTCTCAATAGTCATGGTATGGGTAAGATAAAAAATGATTTTAAGCACCCTCACTTCCCAAGCTTAATTCATTAGTGAGCTTTGAGGAGTTTAGGTCATCATGACCTTGTTTTCTCGGCTTATAAATAGGTCTAGTAGGCCCAATAGAGGCTAAGTTCAAGTGAACTTATGTGCTCCAATGAGATTTTGCATATAAGAAAATTGAGAAGCAGAGTTGTGCCATTAGAGGAGAGTTGCGAAGGTTGAATCATAGATGATGTAAGTTCTATATTTTTCTATTATGTTACTATATTGAATTCATTGAAGAAAGAGGAGTTGTGGTATTAGAATATACGATAAGCTTATGATAGAGCTATGAGAAGGTTGTCAAAAATAATTGTATTTATCATTTTGCTAAATCACACTAATACTAAGAGCATAATTATTGTTGCATAGATGAATCTATCTTACAAAATAATATAAACATCATATTCTATCATCTATTTCAGATGAAAAGAATTGATAAGTCTAAATAGGTAGATTGGTACAATGTTGGTGATCGTAAGGTGCAATTTCAAGTTTTATAATTTTAACAGAGTTGAATCGTATAATATGATGCATTTATCAAATTAGTATGAAAGGTGGATGATGTTAGCAGAGAGAAATAAAACCATTTAGTTAAATAGGATTAATCATATGATACAATCATTAAAGAAGTCTCTATATCATATTGTGTGATTATATGGATCATAGTATACCATAAAAAATATATTAAAAATAGAAGGAGTCGAATTTGAACATATAATACAATATTATTATCATAGAGTATGATAGTTTTATTAGACTTGTAGAATCGAATAAAAAAATATATTAGGTAATGAGGAATAAAGCGGATCGTGCAGTACAACAACTATCTGATATATGTACGATATAATATAGATTACTTAATTCTAGATAATTGTATGATACAATTTAAAAAATTGTTAAAGTATGATATAAGTAACAACTTAATGATAAAAAGAGAATTTACATGATTTTAATTATTTATAATTAGGATGTATGTTGACGCTTACATAAATATAATATTTTAAAACATTAAAATAAATTAAAATTCAAAAGGGAAGATAATTGTCATATTTAGATAGAAAAATTGGATAACATGTTATGTAACATGATAGTATTATTTTAGTAATATTTTTTTACTATAATTTATTATAAATTTTTTTAAATAAAAAAAATTTAAAAATATAAATAAATATATAATTAGTGATCTAACATAATATTATTTTATTTTGTCTCTTTAAAATTGTATTTATTATGATGGAAAATACTTATATATTTTAGTTTAGTATGTTATTAATGACTTTTTATATAACTTGGTACATGACTTTATTAATTACATGATTTAGATTATTTTGCTCATGCATTTGTTACATGGCATAATAAAAAAATAAATAAAAGCAATATAAAATAAAAACACTTAAAATATAAATAGTGTATAATAGTTTTGATAATAATAAACAGGCTGACATATATATATATATATATATATATATATATATATATATATATATATATATTTCAATAGTTTTGATTAACATATCATACGATATTATATAGCTGAAAAATAAAATAAAAATAGCTTTTTAAAGATATTGTCCCCAATCTTATGCCTAGGTGATGGTATCGATCTTCAAATTAGACATTTTTTAGTGTGTGTTATGATATTGATTACACTAAACCCAATAGATGTTATTATAAAGTATTGATCTTCACATTAAATATATGCCTAGTGTATGTGTTATGACGTCATTATTTATAATGGTTGATACTAAGCCAATAAAATTTTATCATAAGATATAGCGACCATACATACCATAGGGCACTGAACCAAAGGACTTATCATAGAGTATCAATATTTGGATTAGACATCTACTTAATATTATTTAGATAGATTAAATGGATGATGATTAGAGGCTATATATTGATATTATTATTGGATCTAATGAGAAAAATGTTTTAAAGAATACTGAACTTGATGATTATATAAAATATTAAAAATTAGGAAGAATCGAAGAACTAGTATTTATATTTTATTTAGTTTACTTATAGTAGGCATGACTTTTAGTATGATTTCAAAATTACACAAGTGGTTTATTATCATGGTTATGATATGGATTTTATTTTATTTAACATATTTGTTTATTTTAGCATTGCTTTATGTTTAGTTGTCTTATTAGATTTATGTTTTGAAATAATTAAATATCATTTGTCCTTACGTCATAGATCATGCATCCATTAAATTGAGATTTGGGGTTTTGACACCAAGAGAGAAGACCACACTCTTAAGATTTCAGAGTGAGCAATACTTAGCATAGATTGGGTAATTGAAAGTAAAATAAAACTTCAATTTGAACTTTATATATATTGTTGTACAAGTTATATCTATATTATATTATGATGATAATTTATTTGTATGATTTTTTTAGTTTGTACTAAGGATTTTTTGATATCGTCATGTCTCTACATAGAATTTACTTTCCTCACTCAATATTTTATATGCTTAAAACACTTAATTTTTTATTTAATTAAGTGATTAGGTTGGTACATGACATTAAGACAGTACCAACTCTACTTTATTGAGGATTCCTCTATCACTTTGATGAGAAATCCAAACCTATTGTAGGCATACGAGTATAATGTCTACATTGTATTATGAGACTTCTCCTAATAAGAAGTAGATCTTATCAACTCTGATTACATAACCTTTATTTTTATTTTTTTAACTCAAACCCTTGTATTTTTCTAAAGGAGTTCAAGATTATTAATTCTTGACAAGTCATTTCAAGACATAAAAATGCAAGTTTTTTCAACTTTTTAAAAGATGTAACTTCCAAATGATTATAGAAGTAGCCTCCAATATCAAATTTCTCTCTTAAGTAATGCAAGAGCATATTTTGTATCTTCTTTGCTAATTGCATTAAACCTAAGTAGTTCTTTGAATCACTCATTAATCTAAGATAACATTAATTTGAGCCCCTTCAAACCTTTCTCTAATTCTTCAAAGATGCTTGTAAGGAAGCGAATCAAGAAAAATTCTTGCATGACACAAGTGAGAAATCTTTAACCTGGATTCTCCATTGTCTTCACAAGAAATCTTTAGAAGAATTTTGTGGCTCATTAACGAGAAAGAATTCTCCTTCGCACTTATTGGGAAGCAAAAAGGAAAAGCATATTTGTCTTAAAAGTGTCTCATCCAATGGCAAAAAAGACTAAGACTTTATAAGAACTTTCCTTAAAAAGCTTATCCAAGTGACCACCACACTCAAAGCTACTAAGCTCAACACGTTGACACCTCTAAATGCACCACCTAAAGAATTATTGGCACAATAAAAAGAAAGGGCAAATGCCTAAAGTTGAGGTAAGCCTTAATGCACAACTGAGGCAAAATAAAGTTATGTAAATTCCATGATGAAAATGAAATTGTTGGTAATTTGCTATAATTTGCTTTATTATATATTTACTTAATATTAGAAGAACACTTCATTATTATTTGGGATTATTTATGCTGATAATTTTCTATAATTTGAAACAAGGGATCGAGATGAAACAAATGTGATTGTACTCATCTCAATGATCTTTATCGATTTAAAATTATTTTATACAATTTTAAATATTATTTTTTGAAGGTTTGGCATGCTATTAAAGACATTTTGATTTATACAAAATTTGATGATTTAGGATGTTACACTCATTTATCTTAGTGCCTTGGAATGCAACTTTCATATATAATTTATCTTATTTTTTTTATTTTTTATTGGAATCACATCTTAAGTTAAGTTTCTAATTGAGTTCATCTTCATAAATCATATATCTATTATTTGGGGTGTTTTGGAAGTGGATCTTATGCGATTTTGGTGGATTTATTGTTGAGTTTGTTATTTTTTTAGTTGTTTTGATTCAACCAAACAATCAACCAAATCATTTGACACAATCTATAAAACATGACCAGTGATGGGGCTTTGGCTTTGTGTAAATGGCTCAGTTAGTTGATCATTGTTCTAGTGCATTAAATTAACAAGACAAATACAATTGATTTAGGAAAGACATAACAATCATTGCCTTATTTAATCTTTTCTTTGACAAGTGATCGTTAACATCATACAATGACGAGCTAATCAGATGAATATGAGTGGTTTAGAAAAAGGTTCACTAAAGATTTCCCATATAATAGATAATTTGGCCAATGTATGCCATGGATCGTACGATGTGATATAGATATCATACCATACAATATGAAGCTGAAAATGTTAAAGTATACAATCTTGTTTAAAGATTATTTGAAATAGTTTTTGTAAGTGCTTTTTTATAAAAAGTGACAGTTACATCAAAATATAATATGAATTGTATTAAAAAATAAGAAGAGAAGATAAAGTAAAAAGAGTGTCCATGGAAGCAATATCTCAAAACCATTAGACACGTTAACTAATTAATTATGATATAAGAGAGTTGCTATATTAAACTACAATCTATCATTATGTAATGACATCACGATATGAGCATTACCATAGCGTGTTATCATTTGCATATGTTTTAATATTAAAATAGTCCTTTACTATTATTAATATATAAATGTATACAAAAAGATTATTATTTAAAAATTAAATAAATATTTATTAAAGCATAAGTGAGGTAAATTCATTCGATGTAATATGACTAGATTAAAGCGATGCAAAAATCACATGCAAAGCAATAAGGATTTACATAGTAATATATCCAAATTAATTAAAAAATTAAAAGAAATATGATAAATTATATGTGAAAGTTGTATTCCAGGGCATTAAGATAAATGAATATAATATCTTGAATCATCAAATTAGGTATGAATCAAAATGTTTTTGAGAGCATGCCAAACACTTAGAAAATAATATTTAAAATTATAAAAAATAATATTTAAATAGTTAAAGCTCATGCAGATTGGTACAACCACATTTGTTTCATCTCGATCCCCTTGCTTCAAATTATAGTAAATTACCAACATAAATAATAACAAATAATAATGAACTATTCTTCTAATATTAAGTAAATATATAATAAAGCTAAAAAAGCTAAATTGAATCAATCAATATAACCAAATCAAAATTATATAAAAATAACATGAGAAGAGATTTAGAGTTACATAATAACCAAACAAAATTGATGAAAAATATTTGAAGAAAATGTCATAAATGGCACAAGAAAATTACTCTCCAAAATAATAAAGAGATTGAATGTAATATTGTTGATCATGAAACAACGTAGTAATTAAAATGACTTATAAGGTTTTTCAAAACAACAAAAAAAAAATATTTTAAAATATATAAATTACTTTTTGAAATAAATCGAGTAAGTGAAGCATTTAGATCAGACATCATTTGGAATTGCATTAAATTAACATAATAAATAAGCATTAATACTAATAAATTATTATTTTAATATTAATAAATATATATTAAAGAAGAAATTAGATAAATTGATGCAATATAATATTATCAAATTGAAGCAAAAATGTGAAAAATGAGATAAATATTTCAAGATAGTTATATTCTAAGTTACTAAAGAGATAAAAAATAAGATACTCAAACTTGAAATTAGGTAAGAATAAAATGTTTAATAAATTAGGTCAAAACCTAAAAAATATTTAAAATTATTAAAATAACAATGTAATAGAATAAAGTACATCTTGATGAGTCAAAAAAGATTGTTTCTTCATAATTGGATCTCATTTGAAATTATAGTGAATTATAAGAAAAAAAATATTAAATTATAGCTATAATATTAACTATATATTTATATATTAAAGATTTAATAAGATAAATTGAGACTATATAATCATGACAAATTTAAACCTTGTCAAGGTTATAAGAGAGGTGATTTAAGGTCAAATATTTAAGAAGATAAATATTTGAAAATATAAAAAAATAATTATTTATTTTGTCAGAGCTTATCCATATTAGTCCAACAACTATTGTTTCATGTCAAATGAACTTATTATGGAATTATAGTGAAACATGATATCTTCCTTAGCAAATTTACACTACTTCATATTTGCATAAAGTTGAAATTCTCTTAATTTAGACAGCATTTTTTACAATTGCACAAAATGTTCTTCAAGAGAATTATTGTAGATAATAATATCGTCAAGATATACCATAATAAACTCGTCAAGATACTCATAAAGAATATTGTTCATTAAATTTTAGAATATAGCATGTACATTTATTAATCCAAAAGGCATGACTAAAAGCTCAAAAGATACTTATTAAGCCACATAAGTAATCTTGGCTTCATCTTTAGCTACAACTTTGACTTGTCGATATCTGGACCTAGGTCTGGCTTAGTGAATCCTATTAACTCATATAATTGTTCCAACAAATCTTGCACTAAAGGAGCATGGCACTTGTTTTTCATTATCACTTTCTTCAATACATGATAGTCTATGCACATTCACTAGGAACCATAATGCTTTTTTGAAATAACACTAAGGCACCAAATAGAGCTTTAGATGATTGAATGAAGCTTGCATCCAACAATTTATTCAATTATTTGAGCAATTTTATCAACTCTAATGGTGACACATAATATAAGAAATAAGAAAGAGGAAAAACGCTAAGAAGCAACTTGATTTTATGATCAATCTCCCGTTTTAGAGGCCGCTTTTTAAGCAACATCAGAAGCATGACATATTCAAATTCTTTGAGAACTTCTATAACTACATCAAGTACATAATGACTTAATCCTTCTTAATCTCAATAAATGAAGCAAAGTGTTTGTCCTATTTAATTTCATTCCTTTTCCAATCTCATTGTTAAAATACATTCTAGCTTATTCTTCATTTCAATTATCTTCTTCCCATAATAATAATAGTAATGAATGAAAAGGAGTGTCTTCTTACATCACCATGATATCATCAAGGTGTGCCTCAGGGCTACCTTAAAGTTCTTATGAATGACCCCAAGAATCAAATGAAAACTATCCAAAGGATTCACCAACAAGCTGATCTTTCATGTCTAACTTTCCAAAGTTAAAGGTAAACCATGGGCCATTTCTCACTTGCAATCTCTATTTCTAAACAAGCATAGTATCCACAAATGTATGTGTCGCACCCATGTCAACCATGGCCATAATTTCTTGTTTATTTGCTTTCATCAAGATGTGCATCAACATAGAGTGTGTAACTATCACATCAACCATTAAATGATTGAGCATTTACAAAAGATTGACATGTACAACAACTTCTCGATCAAATTCCTCATTGGTTTTCTCAGCCATAAGAGCATTAAGCTTCTCTCGCTTAGGACAATCTTGAGCATGATGAGGTTCATTACACAAGGAACAACCTTGTTTATTATTAGAGTTATTTGTACCTTGGAAGGAAGATAACTTTTGCTTTCATTTCCTTCATTTTTCTCGTGCCTACCAAACTTCTTGGCATCCCAGTTCTACTCTCCTTTCATTTCCTTGTCATTTCCTCTAGATTTTGAAGGGCATCTAAAACTTCGGAGACTCTTAGTCTACAAGCGCATCGACAATAATGATTATGCTTGAAAAGGCTTTCACATTTTACCAAAAAAAGTTCCAATTGTATCCATAGTTGTAGCGAATACAAGAAGTTGAAAAGCTTGTCTTTCTTAGATATATTTTGAATATCTAGAATCAAAGAACCAAATTTCTTTACATAATCTTTCATGAATCTACTATGCTTTAACCATTTGAAGGCATCACAAGCCATCCACAAAATGTTGTAAGGTAGAAATTTATCTTTTATTTCTCTTTTGAATTTTTCTTATGTATAAATTTTCATCCTTCTATTATTTGCATCATCAACACTCTACATTTTTCATCATACTTTTGCATCTCCGATGAGAACATGGTAAAAATGATCACTTTCTATGCATCCAGCACATTAGTAGATTAAGTATTGCTCCATGTTCTATGAGAAATTCTCTAACTCCTTCATATTCCTAATGCTATTGAAACACTTTTGTTCAAGAATTTTCACGAAGTGCCCATTTTCTTTTCTTCTCTACAACTAATTAGAACTAGGTTGTCACTAAGGTTTAAACCAAATTGTAGTATCATGGCTTGTCTTCTATGTTTATTTTAGACCATTTAGGAACTGAGAATGGATTGACTGCTTTGCCCAAGTGGTCTCTAATCACACGGCCACAACCTACAATGCATTGGTTCCCCTAAGTCAATCAAATAATATATAATTTGACAAAAGTTAGTGTTAGGGGAGTCCACTGAACCACTTTAATTGTTTTTCATTTGCCCGTAGAAAGTAGAGGAAGTAATGAATATTTTTCCAATCGAAGATTTATTGAGCTTCTCTGCATGACTATACTACAGTTGAAAATGGCATAGATATTATGTGAAACTCTATTTATCATAGAATTCAATTGGATTTTTTTCTATTCATTAGTTTTAAATTTTTGACTTCTTGATATTGCAACATATGTGAAATGGAAGAACTCATGATACATTAATAGCTATAGAGTTTTTGTGACTACAATTCTACTAGTATAGAAGAATTTGATGAACCATTTCATCTTTGTTTTATTTAATGCCATGGATCATAGAAAAAAGGTTCAAGAAGTTTGTTCACCTTGGAAATTCCATAAAGGTAACAATTTTAGAGTCCTTATATGCATAGAAAGTCCATTTGTCTTCAAATTAGAGAATCAACTTCCTCCAATTTTTAACCAAATGTAATACATTTATAAGAGCCTCTATATTAGTAACAAAATTTTTGAAGGTAGATGACTATTCCTCTAAATGAACTCATTCATTGCACTTTCTACTTTATTAGTAATATTATTTGAAGGATAGAGCACTATTAGAGTATTGATTGGAATTAATTAGAGGACGTGGTCAAAACCTACCATTAAGAGTAATTTCTTCCACTATCCAATTATCTTCATGCATGTTTTGTTAATGTAGTTTTGGAAGTGAACAACCTACTTCTTACGTTTGAACAAGGTGCTTTCAAGTAAAGGGATTTGATGGTAGTATCTTTTAAATCTTAAGAGCTTCTTGATGTTGTTCTCCTACTTGTGTTTCATTTATTTACTCTAAATAAAAAAAATAATCTGTACAATAATTGCCAAATGTGAAGTGTCATAGACCTCAAAGAAGAATATATTGATATTTTGAATGGCATGTTTTTCACCTCTTGAGAAAAGGATAAAATTCAACTGTTAGGTCCAAATAGGAATCCAGTTTATAATGTCTTGATGTTGCATAGTGCTTTATTACACCTTATATATGTGGATTGTTTAAATCCCTTCTTAATGCTATAGTTATACTAAGGAAAAGAAATAAGGATAGATGGTTACCTTACTTTAGCCACGGGATGATTAAGAGGGCCATTGTCTCTGAAAGTAATGACTATTAGTTATTTTTTATTATAGATACTTGCAACAAGATTAATAAATTAATTATTAAACTTAAGCTTGTGTAGTACTTTTTAAGAAAATTGCATAATATACATTTGAAAGCTTTTCTAAAGTATAGTTTGATAATAGTGTTATTAACTTTGGCCATCCAATTTAAAACCTCAAGGTAGTTCTTGTGCAATGAAGAAATTTTTTGTAATTTCCCCTTTGTTAAAGTTGATTGTTCTATTAAGATGAGTGTGTGGACAAGAATGATTGCAGGCTAACAACAAATAACTTTAATTTTTTTTTAAGAAACTATAAGTGCAAATTAGTCTACAATCTTTAACAGATGTAATATAATAAGCCCTTGGAAGGAAGATTATATTAGCAATAATTAATTGTCTAAGTAATAAGTTACTAACAAGAAAATCATTGATAGCTTCATAATTTTCATCTTGATTAGCAACACTTGTAAAAGAAACTATTAAACCAATCCAATTTAAAAGCACTTGAAAAAACCCTCAAAATGTTTTTTTGTATTTATCCCATACAAATTAGCTAAATTAGTGTCATATTTCTCTTCAGTGAGTCTAAGGATAATATAGCAAAACTCTTGCCATTTTTCTTGGCATGGACAATAGATAAGTGAGAAGTTCAGCAATGCATAGCATATTTGGCAATTAAATCCTCCTCTGGGAGCTAACTCCCACTTGCATCTTTAATTCATTATATATTAAGCTCACTTTGTCTATTTTGGGCTGTTATGTGGGAGAAAGTTTTGCTTTTATTACAATCCTTGAGCCACATCGTACTTGCCTTCAAGATTTTAATACATCTCCAACATTTTAGTTCCAATGAACAACTAATCTTATGTTCGATCAATTAAAAATTTTATAATTCTTTTAAAGTTTGTTATGGTCTTTTTCTTTCTCCAAAAGTGGCTCTTCTATTTCTTGAATTATCTAGAATATATTACAAAATTAAGCTTTCTTCATGGTGAGTTTTTTGTCTCCCTATTTTGTAAGCTAGGGCCCTCATTCCTAAATCAACTATTAAAGCACTCTAGTTCTGAGCAAAAACAAGATAGAATTCTATGCTTTTAGTCCTTGTGCTTTCGAATTTTAATTGTCTTGGAATAGATCTAATTGTTGATGGAAGGAACAAAAAATGGAGTAGTCCAATAGCATCTAGTTCATATGTTAAACCACTATATTGGAAATGTTTTGAGCTAATCATGATTCATTAGGGTTCTAACCAGAGGAGTGATATTTAAATTTTTGAACCTTACTAGATGATATAATTCTCCCTACCATCCAAGGAAGACATCTAGCCACCATCATCAATATTAAATCCCACTAAAGGTCTCTTATGTTAATCAAATAGTTCTTGGCATACACAAAAGGGTAACACCTCATTTATGTAGCATGCTTTATAATCACGTGAAGACATTGTTCTTCGTTTTCATTATTTGTTCTTGAAAGTCATACAACTAAAAAACTCCCATACTTTGTTAGAGATGTTCTCACAATAGAAAATCTTTAGCTCCATTGAATGATGTCCAGTTGTTTGTTAGCTTCAAAAGGTTCCAAAAGTAAAGCTAACTTAATTTTGTGAAATTTGATCATGTTCTTAAGTCATGAATCTTCAGTACAATTAACTACACCATTGATGTTCAAAGTTAAGATATAATTCATTACAATCTATAAAGTTAGTATTTTGAGACACCTAAAGTCCATTTTTGTCCATTGTAAGGAAAATTACCCTTTTGCATTTCATTTAGTAGCTTTTCATCTTGACATGTGACTGATAGCAATTATAAAGCCATCTTGGTCCATCTAAAAAAGGTGAATTCCCTTTGCTTTTTCCTAGAGATCCTCACTAAAGCTTTTGGGTAATTGAATGTCTATTTGTTACCACTTATCGTGCCTTTCCTATAAGCATGTTGTGCTTTGTGGCAAGTGAAATCCATGCACATTCTATTAAGGGTTCGGATGACACAAGATCTGCAAGTTGTATTCTTTGGGTCCATGGTCAAATGTCTCTTTAAAATTAAAATATTATACTTTTTGCATTAAAATGTTTATCCAACGCTAACATAAGGAAGAAACAATGATAAATGAAAGAGGGAGAAGTTTTTAAAGGGATCAATCTTCTTATGCAAGCACGAGTTACTTCGATAAAATAATAAATTGAAGTGTTAATAAGGATGGCGTTAAATACTCGGTATGCTCCATCATAAATTTGAAATAAAATCCACTTGCAAATAAAATTTTTCTAAGTCAAGCACACTTGGAGATACATTTAAGGATGGCATCATTAATGTTCCTATTCAATTCTTGAGAATCAGTTAGGATTGTTAAGGTTATATATATTCTATTAATAATGGTATTTGGAATATAAAAACTTTAGTTTCCTAATTAAATCAACACTAAATAAGTTTCTCCCTGTGCAACTACTTTTCATTTAACAAAGTAGTATATTCTTGATTGAAAATGTTGAGCTATGCATTGGCCTAGTTCAAAGTAAATTTAAGAACTTGTTCAAATACAGATTGAATATGCACTCTATTTAAGAAAGTAATTTGAGAAAAATTTTACCCCATAGTTTGTGTATGAAAGAGTGGCATTATCTTTAATATTGGCAAGTGCAAACACTCTAAAATTACATTATTAAATTTGAAAGAAAAGCTACAGTATTAAGGATATCTATAGCAAAGATTTAGACTTTATCTATGTACTTCGAACTTTTTTAATATCTTATTGCTGCATAAGTAACATTATTCCCTATACAATCTTTGGTACAAGCAAGCAGATTTTCAATGCCCATTGATATAATGGCCATTAAAAAGAAGAATCAAAATATGGTACCAAAGACATAGGATTTCACACTTCGGGTGGATTAGCGGTAATATAATGAACTGACAAAAGATGAGAGATTAATATAACATAAAGTGAATGTTAGCTACAATAATAATAACACCATTTACTAGTGCATGTTATAAAAATTGTACCAACTACAAAAAGCAAGGCCATATATGAGAAAAATATTGGATCTTTTTCACTAATCTTTTCTTAGACCTGTTTAAGTAAAATAGGGAAAGAAGTTCTTTGCAGTAACTAAAGTTGAGACGATTCTTGATGCTTGACAATTAAAGATAAGACTCTATCTCATTTGGTAGGGCCAACAGAGCTTATGCCTAACGAAATTATACTAGGAAGTGTGGATCTCTTTTCAACCTGTATTCATGGAGATGAGTTGGTCAATGCTATCATAGACACTAGCAGTTTGAAAAAATTGATCTATAAAAGCATTTTGGAGAAGCTCTACTTCGAAAGTGATACTTATCCAAGCCGTGTTCTCATTGGTTGAGTCAAAAAGCCTCTAAAGCAAGTGTTTATAGATAATATAATGTAAACTTTTAAATCATTTAAGAAAATATTGATGAAGTTGTCTATGAAGCAATTCCTTTAGATATTTTCCATGTCGCATTTGGTTAATCATACTTCTGGAATCAAGATGATATATACCGTTGTTAAGCCCAATAGTATTGATTCTCAAAGGATGGATAGAATTTTAATATAATATGAAACAAAGGAAAGTTGATAATAGATATTATTGCTACTAGCTAAGCAAACAGATTAGGAAATAAAAGTTTAAATTTTGTGTTATTGTTACTTAGACTCGAGAAGCTGAATATTAGTTCCAAAAAAATATGGTAATCTACCTAAACAAGTTAAGAAGATACTAAGGGGATATTCTACACTATTTATTAAACTAAAAAATGCAACTTCCAAATTGTATTTTGAAGCATTAGATTATCTTTTATCAAATGAGAGCTTATAAACATAGATATGGATCACAACTTAGTAGCAAAAAAATGAAGTGATTAATAAGCAAGTCATTAAGTTATTGAAGAATGGAGTACTCAAGCATACTAAATCACCATTTGGCTCACCAATTGAAATAATGCATAAAATGATGGAAGTTGGCACATGTGTGTGGTTTGTTGAGGTCTTAACAAAATTACTTTTATCAATAAGTATCTACTATGGCAAATTAATGATCTGTTAGACCAACTAAAGCATTCATGAGCATTCACAAAATTTGATGTCTAAGCAAGGTATCATCAAGTACATATTAGTGAAGGAGAAACTTTGAAAAAAACATTTGAAACTCTACAAAGATTTTATGGGTGGCTAGTATTGGTGTTTAGGTTGTGCAATTCTCAAACAATGGTCATGTGATTAATGAATGGCCTTCTTTTCCCTTACTTAGAAGATGTTATGCTAGTCTACCATGATGACATTATCATTGATAGTAATACAAATGAAAAATATATAAAGAATTTATGGAAGGTGTTAGATATATTACAATCCCATCATTTATAGTTGAATGAGAGGAAGTGTGAGTATGCAAAGGAAACAATTTCATATTTTGGATATTAAGTTGCAAAGGGTGAAATAAACATTGTTAAGGAGAAGATTAATACAATTGAGAAATGGTCTAAACCTCATGATGTTACAAATGTTAGGGGTTTTCATAGAGCTTGTTAATACCTTACAAAATTCTTCAAAAGATTCTTTGAAAGAATAGCACCATTTCGTCTACTAACTTGCTGACATCAAAAATTTTAGTAGATAGAACTACATCAAAAGAAATATTAATAATTAAAAGAGGTAATTTGTGAAGCACCAGTCCTAGCTCTACCAATCTACAACATCCATTTGAGATTCAAGTAGATGCATCAGGATAATTCATCAGTGTAGTTTTGATGGAATAAGGCAAACCACTAGCATTTATTACTAATAGGAGAATAAAAATATTAAAGGCCATACACCACTAGAAAATAATCCATAGTACATTCAGATCATTAGCCACTCCAATATTTGTACACTCAATCAAAGCTACAACATGTATGACACTTTAAGTGCTCATCATACGTACAATAATTCAGCCTGATTATTAAATATAAGAAAGGTGCTTTGAACAAACTTGTAAAAATTCTTTCTTGACATTCTTCAATCTTATAATGTTTAACAACTATTATGCAAATATAATCAGTAGCCTTTATGGGTCAACTACGAAGTATAAAGTTGACCCCAACTTTTGCAAAACTTATCAAGACAAAAAAGATCTAAATATTCAGAGTATTTTATCAAAAATAAAGTGTTGTAAATCAAGATGGTGATAAACAATAATGCATAAGTGTAGCTCACATTACCATGGTCTTGAGACAAATTGGAGTTTCAAAGACCACTCTTAATTTTCAAAGGTATTCTTATTGACCCTAATTGAATTTATATGTTAAGAGAATTATTGACAGGAGATTGCTTTTTATTGCATCAAAACCATCGGATCATAAATAAGAATTATATATACTTCTACCATCACTAACAAGACTTTGCAATAATATCTCAATGGATTTTATTAATGGTCTATCAATGACTTCATGAGAACATAATTACCTATTTGTACTGGTAGATAGAATTTCTAAGATGGTTAGAGTAATGTCATACAAATAAGGAATGACAAGTGAACAAGTAATTATCATTTTCATCAAAAAAGTATGTGTACCATTGATGGTTATAGTAATATCAAACAAATAAGGAATTTCAAGTGAACAAGTAATTATAATTTTCATCCAAAAAGCATGTGTACCGTTGATGGTTACAGTTATGTCATATTGTAGTTTTGATTAAGCTATCGTTTTAGGCTTTCAAGATAGAAAATAAATCAAGAAATGAATAATTATATATTATCAAAAAAAAAATAATTATACACATGCCCTTAATCAAATCTTGAAAAAAAACCAACTTTTTTATACATTTGTTTTATACAAAACTTAGAAAATAAGAAACAATTATATCTTGAAATCAATCAATTAGTTTTGAAATAAAAAAATCAATTAATCTTGAAAAATTATTGTACATTTTTTTTACGCTTAACTCAAAAAGTCAAAAAAATAATTTCTATCTTTATATTACTATTTTACTTTTATCTTCATACATGTATCAAAGTTTATTTGATCACATGTTTCAATCTCACTCACCTAATCATTTTTCATCAAAAATATTTGAAACAAACAGAACTCGATAATGCTTGATGCAATGAAAAAGCTAGTCATTTGTTTAGAAAGTTGAACAAAGAATAATTGAGCACAAACCTTAGGAAAGAGAGAGAAAGAAATAGTAAAAAGATGCATACATGGCCAAACTAGTTTTGCAAAAAAAATTAAACTGCCATAGTGCATCAATCAACTGAATAAGAAAGCCTTATCTTCATCCAGCTAAAAACCTTGTTCAAGTCACAACTTGAAGGAAAGGAAGAAGAAAGAAAGAAAGAAAGAAAGAAAGGAAATAAGAAGAAGGCGAAGAAGAAGAAGAAGAAGAAGAAGAAGAAGAATAAAAAGAACATCAAGATGGAGGAGGAGAAGAAGAGGAAGAAGAAATAAAGAAGAAGAACATGAAGGAAAAGAAGAAGAAGAAAAAGAAGTAGAAGAAAGAAAGCAAGAAACAAGAAGAAGCAAAAGAAGAAAAGATGAAGAAGAACACAAAGATGAAGAAAGAAAGAAAAGAAAGAAAGAAAGAATGAAAGAATGAAGAAGAAGTAGAAGAAGAAGAAGATCCAGAAGAAGAATTAGAAAGAAAGAATGGATGACAAAAGAAGAAATATATGAAAAAGTGGAAGGAGAAGAGGTAGAATAAAGAAAAAAAGAAAGTAAGAATAAAAGACAGGAAGGAAGTAGAAGAGAAAGAAGCAGAAGAAGAAGAAGAAGAAGAAGAAGAGAAAGAACAAAAGAAACAAAGATAGAACAAGAATAAGAAGAAGAAGAAGAAAGATGAAAGAAAGATAGAAGAAGAAGAAAATGATGAAGAAGAAGAAGGAGAAGAAGAAGAGGAAAGAAAGAAAGGAAGAAAGAAGAAAAAGAAGTAGAAGAAGAGGAAATAAACAAAAGAGAGAAAAAAAGAAAGCCAGAAATAGAAGAAGTAGTAATAGAAGTAGAAGAAGGAGAGGAGGAAGATGAAGAAGGAAAGATGATGAAAAAGAAGAAGAATGAAAAGAAGGAGAAAAAAGAAAGAAAGAGTGAATGATTGAAAGAAAGAAAGAAAGAAAGGAAAAGAAGAAGAAGGAGAAAGAAGATGATGATGAAGAAAGTGAAGAAGTAATAGATGAATAAGAAGAAGAAGAAGAAGGAGAAAAAAGTAAAAAGAAAGAATGTAAGTGGAATAAGAAGAAGAAGAAGAAGAAAGAGAGAATGAAAGGAGGAAATAATAAAGAAGAAGAAGGAGAAGAAGAAGAAGAAGAAAGAGAGAGCGAAAGGACAAAAGAAGAAGAAAAAGAGGAAGAAAAAGAAGAAGAAAGGGAATATGAAGATCAAAGAGAGAAAGAATGAAAGGGAAAAATAAATAAATAAAGAAAGAAGTAGAAGAAGAAGAAGAAGAAGAAGAAGAGGAGGAAGAGAAAGAAAAAGAAGAAGTAGCAAAACTTGAAGAAGAAGAACAAGAAGAAGAAGTGTAGAAGAAGAAGAAGAGTGAAAGAAGAAGAAGAAGAAGAAAGAAAGAAAGAAAGAAAGAAAAAAGAAAGAAAGAATGAATGAATGAAAAAGAGAAGAAGGAGAAGTAGAATAAGAAGAAGAAGATGAAGAAAGAAATAATGAATAAAAAAAAGGAGAAGCAGAGTAAGAAGAAGAAGAAGAAGAAGATGATGATGATGATGAAGAAGAAGGAGAAGAATAAGTGAGACAAGATGAAGAAGAAGAAGGATAAGATGAAGAAGAAGAAGTAGAAGAAAAAGAAGAAAAAGTAGAAAAAGATGAAAAAGAAGGCAAAGAAGAAGAAGAAGAAGAAGAGGAAGTATTGGACGAAGAAGAGGAAGAAGAAGATAGGGAAGAAGTGAAAGAAGTAGAAGAAGAAGGAGAAGAAGAAGAAGAAGATGAAAAAGGACTAAGAGTAAAAGGAAAAGAAGGAGAGGAAGAAGAAGGGAAATTGTCGATCCATAATCATGTCAAATCAAGATATTGATTATTGAATAAAGTTTAGTAAGACTTGTCAGAAATGATTTATACCACTTTTATGAAGAAGAGAAATTGCATGGAATGAGAGTATTATTGTGTATTGAGCAATGTAGGAAATGATGGATGCCTATTTTAGTCAAGCATACTTGTAGTTTATTACATGCATCATCCTAAAACATGGAATGAGAGTACTATATATGTATAGCAAGCACAAAATCATATTGTGCATGGATTGATAAAAAAGCACTCTTTCAATGCTTGATTGTTATTCTTACCCCAAAGCTTGGAACACTTGAATTTCAAGTTACAAGAAATAGGAGAATTTAGAATTGATATTCAATAAAAACCTCAAAATTTCTAGATAAAGTAAGAGAAATATATTTCAATGCCAAAGACAACCACTTAAAACACAGAAGCTATATAAGAGAAGACATGAATAGCATAGAGTTGAAAAGTTGTTCACAAAGGACTATCTTATTTGGTTTCATATTAGGAAGAAAAGATTTAAAATGCCTGGAAAGAAGATAAAACAAATATGATATAATCTTTTCAAGATAATATAAATAATTAATTATAATACCTAGGTAGTTGAGCAACTAGGATATACAAAAATGTTCTTAATAGTGAATGTGGTTAACTTGAAGGCTTATATGCCATTTATGCTTGATGAAGAACATCAAAAGCACTGACTGCCAACGAATGACTTCGTAAAGAATGATAATAAGATCTTACATTAAGATATCATCATTTAGAAAGGGATCATTATGATAAGGAGCAAAGCTTGGACTTCATATCAAATTGTGAAGAATGGAAAAAGACATACTATTAGAAAATGTACAGCTTGGAGAAATGTTATTCAATAAGCCATCATGTTCATTTCAAAAAATAATGAAAATGGGAGGACTATAAGATCCAGTCAAGTTGATTCAATTAAACTCAAAAATAACCCTATACCAAAGTGAAGAGTTGTAAAAAAGATACAAGTGCTCTGACTCACGTGGGAATGAACAGTTGCCCTATGTATGCATGACTTCAAGCACCACATATGCTTCACTCCATGTATAGTTTTGTTTATGTTCACAACATAAAAATAGGAGATCAAGCAACTCCCACACATGTCTGAGCATGCTTTGGGTGGGTAGCTATGTGGGTCATGTGCATGATAAGTACAATCCACTATGCCTTACCTTAGCTTATGTAGTTCTAAGTGGTTCATCAAATTGAATTGCATCTTGGCTTTGACATGCAAGTGTGGAGCCAATGATGCAAAAGTTTGTCAACTACAAACTTTTGATCAAAGGACAAATATGTCTTTTAGAAATTAAAATATTATGCCTTTCATAAAAAAGAATTCCAATATATAGAAGCAAAAATGATGAAAGAAGAAGAATTTCTTGTAGTATTCAATTTTCTTGTGACAAAAGCTTTATTCTTCTTCTCTTTATTGCTTAGTTTCTCACCATTTTCAAACTTCAAATTTCTTTATTTTGACTTGGAGAATAAGGTTTACTTGTGAAAGCTTAAGGTTAGAAAACCACATAGAAAGATTAGTTGCTCATTGAATTTGTTAATATATTTATCAAAGTGATGATTCATAGTACAATATGGTTCTTTTACGAAGTATTGATGTTCTGTGATGTTGTTAAGGAAGTTCTTTTTTGACATGTTGTGGGAGTAGATTTTCTCACATGCTAAGGTACTTGTGATACCCTTATCAACTTCAATTCCCTTATTTTCCTCATTGATGTACTTTCAGTATCCAACCTTTGGGTGTCTGCACTAAGGACCACCAAAGTTTTGGGTTTCACATTTCTTATTGCTTAATGAATTAGAAATATCTCTTCTTTATCATTTCTCGCATATATCTAGAACTTTTCCTTATTACATTGGGTAATTAATGGTCTTTTTTTGCGATAATTTAGATAATTTATTCCAATATTTTTAGTGTTTAATATTTTTCTAGAAACTATTATTGTTAACAATCTTTCTAAGGATTCTAATATGTCAAGAAATGTCTTTAGAAAGATCGAGCTTTAAGTTGACTATTAACACAACTGAGAGTAGGGCTAACTTGTTGACAAAGTGGATTGGAAGGCACTCTAATGAAATCTACACTAGAGCTCACAAAGGTTAAATTTTGAGTGAAAATACTAAGAACCATTTGGGGATTCTCTATTGAAAGTCTATAATTTTATAAATTTTGTACATGCAGCATAAATGTCACATAAGTCTAATGAAATTCTTTGGAGCATATGTTTTGTTTATCACAACAGATCCAAAGTAGCCAATTTGTTTAGATTTCAACTCTTACGAACACAATGTTGGGTCTTGAAAGTGAGAACAATTCCAATTATAGTGAGTTTGAAGGGTGTAGCCTTTTTGGAGATATCATCATCATTGAACATGACATATGGTACACACTTTAAAAAAGACTTTAGAGTTATCTTTATTGGAGAGGTTGGAGAACTCCTCAGATTCACCATAAAAGCAATGCCATGACTCCAATGGACACATGAAATCTACTTAGTAAGGGAGAGGAGCACACCAACAAAAGAATAACCATGACATCTCATTTTTTATTTCGTCCTACTTGCACTAAATTTGAAAAATACACTTGCTTCGCTATGATTTCCACCATTCTCAACCTTAAGAATGTTAATGTTATTGTTTACATATTGCTATAGAAAAAGAGCATATTAACAAAATGTAATTTTTCTTAGCTTTTACATTCCATTTCAATGTAGATTTATCATATGCAAGTCCTATATTGCTACTATTTATATATGTGTATTTAAATCTCTCTCTCTCCCTCTCTCTATATATATATATATATATATATATATATATATATATATATATATATATATATATATATATATATATATATATATATATACATATCATCATCATTTTTGTGCCTTAGCTTATTTTCAAATAATCTTATCGCAGCTTCTAACTTTTTCTTTAGTAATGAGTGTCGCAAAAGTTAAATGAATCATTTTATCAAAAAATACCTATAATTGCTAATAAGATAACATACAAAATATATCATACTAAGAATCAAACAAATTTTCTCAATCACAATACCAAAGAATAAAAATAATATCCACAAAATTAATAAACCATTCAAAGCTGGTATAGTCCGTGGCAGTGCCATTTATCACTAAGTCTGATGAAAATATAATAAGTAACTATTAAGTCTAATAACACTATCTGATATAGTCCACATCTAATAAAATATAATTCATGATAAATAAGTATCAAATCTGCAACTATTAAAGGCTAAATAAAGAAGATGAATCATGTAACTAATGCACTAACCCCAACAATTTCCAATTTTACTTCTCAAAAGTTTTAACACTAGATCCTGCAACAATATAAAGGGGTGACCTAGGAGACTCAATGGGGAATCTTTGAGCTGTGCTATTAAACTAACGTGTAGTAGCCAAAAAAATATGAATGAAATAATGAAGTAAATTTTGTAAACTAATAGCATCAAATTTTGACTATTATAATGTCATTATCATCTACTCGTAAGACAATATATATTTTCTTATACTATGACTAATTGGATGCTTATTGTCACTTATTGATGAAACACACTTTTTTATCCAACAGAAACATGACAAGACGTACACTTATTTCACATTATGTAATCTAATATTCCACGAGAAGATGCTGATCACATGGGTCGTGGGCTTAAAGTTCTTGGGGTCCCAAGCAAATATAAGTACTCCCCTAAAAGCCATAGCACATTATTTAATTCCTTAATGGACTAAATGTGAAAGTATTCTATCCTCGAACTACTTATATAATGTCTTCCTACCAATTCTAAAGAGTTTTACCTTATAATCTGACACTCCTATTATAGCCTTAAGGATTTATGCATAACTACTATAGGTCAAAGAAGTAGGGGAACTAAACTATTTATCTCTTAAGTGAGTATGGATAATTAAGGGCTTCTTATGTCTAAATGTGTTATAATTTTCACAAAATCTTAAACGTACTAGCTAAAAATGTTTAGCCAATTTTTTCATACTAATTATGCCTTGGACCTTGCCAATCAAACCTAACATAGTGTTTACTTGATCTTGATTTTTACCCATAAGTTAATTAAATATTTAGTTGACTACCTTTACAACTAAGTCTAGGTTTATACTAGTATCATTAGTGACCTTTATGACTCTAAAGTAACTTTTAGTCATCATAGCCATCCTACGGCCCATCTAGAGCTACTATGAATTCCTTAGATCACAAACTAAGGTATCATATTATTGCTGAAGAACATAAATAAAAGCATTTGTGGTGTTGCCCAAAGGACCTACTGAACTTAAGGGTGGCCAACACATTGTCTTATTGCTTCTTTGATAGAACCTAGCACTTTCCAATGTCTTATTACAATGTGCATAAAGGTTCATCGATGGTGTTTCCATAACAGATCAAAAGGCTTTTTGATATTCCTTCCTTTCTATAGATTATTTTTATGCATTTGAGCTTGATTCCAAAGCCTATGCTTACAAACATAATCATATCCAAAGACCCCAAACTTTCAATTTAACTTTACTAAGAATTGTTAATTATCCATAAAACATTTGCTTTAATTTCTAACCTCATCATTAACACTTACTCTTAAGCTTTAAATAAAGCTCTCTAAGGCTTCCTAATAAGGAACCAAGGCCTACACACACCTTAGAAGAATTATGAGTTCTCGTATGGGTTGAGCCCATGCCTCCAATGACTTAGCCATGAAAGGGTTCCATACTTCCCAAGCAAGCTCAAGAGAAGGGATACTTAGCTACAACATTTTCTAAACTTTTGGATTTTATTTCCACACACAAATAAATCAAATAGTAATTAAGCTAAGGTGCAAACTATGTCACTTTGATTTTCAAATATTTATTATTATAAATTTTGGCAAAAAAAGCACATTTTTACCTTCTAATGTTATCAACTAGGATTGTAAGTAATTTCAAATATAATCATAAAGACGCACATAGAATATACATTTCAAATATATATATATATATATATTAACATAGAATCAAGTTTAAATTTTACACATTCCTTGGATTGTTATGCCCTGAAACTCTTTATCTATGCATGCAATAATAAAGAAGTGAATATTATAAAAAATCCATATTATCAAACATGAATTTTATTATGAAAGAAGAAGATCTTTAAAGGGGATCATAACTTCTAGCAAGATATAATAACAAGACAAGACTATATTTTGTAGGTTATTGATTATAAAAAAAAAAATTCTTCTCCACGTTTTCTAATTTTCTAGCAATTGTTGTGATAATCCATGCTTAATGCATACATTCTTAAACAATGAACAAGGCAATAAAAGTAGCATCATTTTAATTTATTCCACATGATAATGTCTATGTTAAGGAGTGATTTGCATAAAAAATGTTTTATTCTAAATTCATCCTTAACATATATTTATAAACAAATAAAAACATGCAACATAAGAAAAATGCTAATATGCATTTTTGGCATGGTTCGACTATAGATATTATATAAGAAACAATGATAACTGACCAATTTATTTACAAAAAAACTCCATTTCTCATGGTTAGATGGAATTTTGTCATTCTTAGGAAGGTTACTTGAAGAAGAACAAGTAGTTTTTATCATAATCAACTTTTCATGGTTTCAGATGCATTTTTACAAAGTAATTCCTTTTTGTATTGGCTTATATCTTAGCTAATTATATTGTATTAACATAAAGATCATCTTATCTAGAATAAGTATACAGTGCCTTCTCCTTAGTTAGATCTTTTCCTCCATCAAAGCTTGAACTCTCCTTCTTCTTTATCATTTAACTTACTTTTCTACTTTGCAACTTCTTAATTGACTTCCCTAAATTCCACTTTTATGGTTACATTTTCTTAAACAATTACAAACACTTGTTAAGAACTCAAATAAACTTTGTCACACCTCCTTAAAAAAAGGATTTACTTTAAGATAATCTAGTTTTGGGTTAGGGGATGCACAAATTTACAATTTTAAATTAACCATCTTCTAATTAGATATTTTAGGATAGATATATAAAGCTCCTAAAGTATATATATATATATATATATATATATATATTATGTGGGTGTGTGTGTGTGTGTGTGTGCGTATACTCTTTTAATCATCTTATCTATTACTACTGACTCCTATTTTTTAGGAATCTAATCCATATGTTATAATGCATTCATGGTTTTCGAGGAACAAGGATGAGAGAAAAATCAAAATTGTAAATAAAATTACAAAATCATTTTAATCACTAAGCATAATTAAGACTCATTTGATGCAACTCATGTCTTGTCATTCTACCATTCTTCCAATTTTAGAACTTTAGACTTAAAAATTTAAAATTAAATATTAAACTTTCTTGTATTCAAATTTTAAAATATTTAAATTTCAAATTTTATTTCAAAGAGAAGCATATACCTTAACGAACTAAATATTAATAATATTTCTAAGAGTGCTAGGTCTAACACAAAATGTTTCGATTAATGGTAATAAAGACATGTAACAACTATTATATTGCCCTTTGTTTTCATTAAAACAATTATAATGAAAAAAATTATCCAATGTTATTAAGTATAATAATGATAGCTAGAATTCACATTAATTTTAATTATTTATTTTCTTATAATCAAGACTTTGGATTTTCATAGTTATAATGTACCTCTAAATTAATTCCAAACACATTTTTTTTGCTACATTATGTATTCTTTAATACTAGACTCTTGATGCCATTCTTCTCCCCTAATAGTTTGATAATGTATTTCTACATTTGTATCAAGGCTATATAACAACAAACGTTTAGCTAAAAAATGTAGATAGTTTATATTGGCATGAATTGATAAACAAATCAATATGACATTTACCAATTTTTGTGAATGATAGAAATCATGCTAATTAATTCTCTATATAAGAATAGAATTTTTTTTGTTATATGACATGTTAAATTAATTCATATATTGAAGTAATAACAAAACAATTTCTTAAAAAATATAGTTGACTAATTTATTACACAACAAACAATTAGAGGGAGTTAAGTAGTGAGTAGGAGATATGAAGGTTTAGGGTTTATAAGGGTTTTTTGTTCCACATATTTTATAAGAGATTCTTACTTATAAATCAAGTCATATTAGAGCTCATAAAGAAGTATTTAGTTCTATGATAATGGGAGGAATAGAACTTAAACCAAAGTGTGCTCTAGAAATCTTTTGATTACTAATTTAAGAACTTTGATTTTTGGCCTTCTGACTAAACAATTTAATTATATCTTAAAATAACATCAAGACAAAAAGGATTCAACTTTGATCTAAATTAATACATTAATAAGAATTTCTATTCTATTTTCTATGATAAATTAATATCAACATAAAGAACTTCTAATTGGATAAATTTCCCTTCAATACATTAGGGCTTAGGTTGGTAAAGTTCTACCTATTAAAGAGATAGCTTGATAGGTGAAAAAGTCATATACTTCTCATTATGAGACCAACAAACTAGAGAAAGAAAGAGTATTTTGTGAAATAAGTTTTTAGACTCATAAAAAATGGGATTTGTTCTTTTAGTAATCAACAAGCAATTGAGGCTAAAACAAGAGAACCAAAATCTTGTGAAGAATAAGGGTGCACTTTGTTTATTCTCAGATAAGAAGGCACAAATGGGATAAATAAAACTCACATGCTTAATGACTTATGTGTGCCACTAGAAATATCTTCCTAGTTATGTTATGAATCTATGGATTTGAAAATCTAGTATATTGCGATGTATGATTTGATAGACTCTGACTAAGAAACTATCTTCCTTTTCAAATTAGTTACGATATTGTAGCTCTAACATGAGTTTGGGAAGGAGAAACACGAAGCTCAAAATTATCCATTAAATACATCAAATGAATATTTGATCCATGGTCTTGAAAGGAGAAACATGAAACTTATTAAAAATATAATTTATTGTGGATTTATAATTTCCACATTGGCATGGTTGTTATCTTATATACCACAAATATGATTCAGGCGACACCATCACATAAGGATCAGAATTAGTTTGGGCCAAAAAAATTTCAAGCATAACAAGAAAATATCAACAAAGAAATCCATTACAAGATATCTCTTTCAGGCAATTAATCATTTCATTAGATGTAGACTACTCATAATTTCACATTCCCATTTTCTTGGTAAAAAAACCAGAACCATAAAAGAGTAAAACATAAAAGAAGTAGAGAAAAAAGAAAACAACAACAATGAATCAATGAAAGGATGGCATTTGCTCATAACTTTTGTAAAGTGTAGCTTTTTGCAGGTTTCATAAAAAAGTTGAAAAACAAGAATAATCCTTTTATTTATTTAGTGTAACTTCGTGAGCTTAATGGGAGGAAACTTTCACATATGATTGTGTGTGTGTGTGTGTGTGTTTTTGTGTTCTATGGGAGGAATCTAATAGGAACCTATCCCAATTTGTTTTGCTAGGCCCATAACTAAAAAACCTACTTTCTTATGATTATCATGTTCATTCCAGTATGAAATACAATTTTGGAATTACAACATCCCTCTTATTGTATTACTCATGGTTTTAAGAAATTTTAAAATTAAGAAATCATAATGGGGTCATGTGTTATTGGACAACAATCAACCAATTTGGATTAGCAAATTGTTATAAATAATTCATAGGTAAAATGGAAGTAATTAATAAACAAAGAACATGCCATAAGTGAATATGAATAGGAAGAAAAAAGAACAAGACAGGATTTTTTGGCTAGTTGTCTTGATTTAGTTAAATATTTTATTTAAATAAATATAGAACTAAAATAGAAGGTTTTGTTCCTATTAACAATTTCTTCTTCTAAGTCAAAGCTAATCATTCAAATAAATAGGGGTAAATGAATGAGTTTGAATCTTAAGGAACTATATAGAAGTGTCATCTATCAAAACAATGCTCTTATTGAGGTATTTGTTACATGTAGATTTCCTTCTGGGGAATTAGTAATGTGTTGGGGGAGATTGGTATAAGTAGCCATGGATGCACTTTTTGATAATAAGATCCATGGAAAACCAATGAGGGATTGTCACAATAGGCTTTACAAGTCATTTTTTGAAATAATTGATGGTAAAGATCAAAGATTTCATGACATTGCTTGGTAAATTGGTAGATTCATTCTGCCATTATTATGGATACTTTGCTTTCATTACATTAATTTGTGCTACTCTGAGAAATAGCAATAGCGTTCTTCCAAATATTTCTAATTCATTGTTTAATCAGGCATCGATTCTCACATTGCTATTGAAAAAACCAAAATTCAAGAAAAAGAACATTGAATGGGAAATACCTTGTGAAGTTATGTAGATGTGTCCTGTTTTGTTGAATAGAGCACCCAACATATATTTGACATATAGGCATTGCAGCCAATTTTAGTGGAGATGCATGCTATTTGTTTACACCTATTAGTTTGTATGGGCTTCAATGTAGACTTTAATAGGGATCAAATGGATCTGTATGTACCTTTACCTTTAGAAGCTCACGTAGAAGATCATTTACCTATATTTTCTAACATGAATCCCTATTTTCCAACTACTAGGGATCTTGTTTGTGCACCAACTCAATATATGCTTATTGACTCTATATATTATTGATTAGGAATCCTGAAGGTATTAGTCCAAATTGTTATAATCAATATAATGAGTGTTGTACAAATGATACGAGGGGCACAGTTGATAATAAAGACAATCTGTATACAAGGCAGAAAGAGCCATACTTTTCTAGTTCTTATGATGCACTTGGAGCTTATCAATAAAATTGAAATCCATTTGAATAGTCATTTTTGGCTCTAGTGGATTCAAGATCAATGCATAATTAGCTTGAGAAAAGGGCCAATGAACTTGAATATTAATCTTTTGTCATCATAATAAGATTTTTATGCACAATCAAATAGTAAGAAGTATAAGGGAGAATCTAGTTTTATATAGATATAAATTACTATTGGTCACCTATTCTATTGAGAAGTAGACAAAGTGATATATGGTATATGGTTTTTGCCCGGCCTACTTATAATCTAGCTAACTTAAAAATAAAAAACAACAAAGCAGTTATTAAATGAATTTCTATTCATGATGCCCAGACTTGTTGGAATTTACATTTCCATTTAAGTTTTGCGGGAACAAATATTGACTTAGCAGAATAGGGAAGTCATTATGGTAGAATGGTACATTTGGCCTTTCAAAATAAGATCATAGATTGAACTACTATGAAAAGACTTGTTAGTAGATTAAAAGATTATTTTATAATGGAATATACATTACCTATCTTAGTTCAATTGATAACTTTAGGTTTCTAATGAGCTACTACTACATCTAATACATTAGGAATTGATGTTCATTTGACTATCCTTACAAAGATTTGGTTAGTTCAAAATACTGAACAAAAATGTTTTATTTTATAGAAAAATATCATTATAAGATTGTACAAGTTGTTAAATACTTATGTCAATATATTGAGAAGTTGTATGCTATATGTGAATATTAGAGACCAAAAATGAATCCTTACTTTTTTATCATTGATCCCTTTAAGATCGTCCACTTAATATCCTTTTCAAGAGTTAGAGCAAATGCATATTAAGTACATAAATTGGTAGGTATATAAGGATTAATGTTATATCCCCAACTACAAATGATTTGTTTTCCCATTAAACAAATTTACATGAAGGGCTATCTTTGATAGAATATATAATTTCTTGTTGTAGAGCTTATAAAGGAATTGTATAAACCATGATATGAACTTTAGATGATCGATATCTCAAACGTAGACTTTTGAAGTTCTTCAATATGTTATTTACATAGAACGAATTGTATTATTCAAAGTATATCCTGAGTCCTTAAAATTGGATAAAAGAGCAAATTTTTGTCCAAACACTAATGGGCTATGTATTAGGAGATAATACATATATCAGTTCTTGATGCACTATTGCCTAAAATGAAGATATTGGAATTGAGGTTGTCAATTAATCAATAACATTTTGAACACATCCAATACATTTTATGACCCCTTTTACTTGCAAAATATGTGTGTCAGATCAGTCAATTATGATACAATGGGAGCCTCATTCATGGGGACTTTGTTGAGTTGGGAGAAGTTGTAAGCATTATTGTGGCTTATTCAATTGGGGAACCATGTACGCAGATAACATCAAGAACTTTTCAAAAATGTAGAACATTCACAAGTGGTATTATAAAAAATTTACAAATCTCTTTAATGGAAAATTCAAATTTGATGAGTAATTTGTTCATCCCATGCATACATGTCTAGGACACCTTATGTTTATATATCTGTAAACTATTATTAACTAGAGAGTTAAAATACTTTACACAATGTGAATATTCTAATAAGAGTCTGATTTTAGTACAAAGTTACTAATATGTAGAATAAAAAAACAAGCCCTTTTTGTATATGTTAACTAACGTGTAACATTGCTAGTATATACATATAATAATATTTATTCATTATAAAAAACAAGTCATTTATGGACATTAACAAAAGGTATATAGAAATAAACCATAGTGTCATTTTCCTTTCATAATGATTAAGATTAAAAAAATACTTATTATGTTTTAGAAGAAAGATACATCTTTTCCTCCACACTAAATAATTTTCTAGCAAGAACATAAATTTTTGGATACTTTGGGGAAAAAGAGATGAGGAAGGCCATGACTACTCAAAACTTGATCAAATCTTATCCAATATTCACACAAGAATCTCGTAAATTCTTGTATTTGTCAAGATAGTTTAAACAATTCTTTAGGAAAAAAAGGAAATAAAGAGACAATATCACTATCAAATGATAGTTGATGGTTTGATAATTATTTCATAGAGTATTAGATAGTTTATTATGTTATTGCCCCTTAATCATGGTGCTTTGTATGATGATAACAAACTCAATGAATTATTAGTAAAATAGTTTGAGTGAATTTTTAGATTTTAAATAATTGATGCTTATGTCATAGAGGGAATTTAAAAAGAAAAAAATGAGATAAAATATCATCAAAATTATCTCGATTAGTGTTATAAAAAGCAAAAAATTATATTTTAAATTTCATTTTAGATATTTCAATTTTGTTTTAATTAGAATGTTAAACTTGACTAAAATCATACATACAAGGTGCAAAAATTAAATGTTATTTAAATTAATTATTTTAGAAAATTATTAGGATTCTAAAAGTCTAGATGTTATTTTGATTGTCGAAATAATTGTTTTATTCTTGACCATATATCTGGAAAACCTTTTTGAATAAGTTATTGAAAATAAGTACGTTTTAATTATGATAATTAACTAGTAAAAAATAATAATTTAATTAAAATTGTGAATAAGAAAAACTTATTTTAATAAGAACAAAAAGTCTTAGGTTAAAACATAATGCCAAAATTTGCTTAACTACACTTAAAGTGCCAAGAAAATAACTCCAAAAATTATTGAACACTTTTCGATTGATTCATAACACAAGAATCTGAACATATCTCATTTTGAAGCAAAGCATGGGATAGGCATCCCCAAAAAAGATACAAAATTCGTAGTGTAGGATAACTCACATAAAGGCATAATAATCCATCATTCATTTAATGTTGCCCAAAAATTTATACCAATTTCATAGGAATGTAATCAAAATTGATAAATTTATTTCTATAATCCAATTGAACAATACCATGGTCAAATAATCCCAATGCCATCTGCCATTTTAAAACACTTATTTTAGTCCACCATCCAATCATGTAATTTTGTGATCTCCAAGTCGATGTTTTATTTGCACGTATGTACAAAATCTTGATGTCAAATATCAATTCCATCAAATGGTCCAAATCAAATCCTAATTTCAAAAAAGCCTTTATCCAATCATGTTCATCCAATCGAGAAGTTTTCAAGGTCCAATGTTCTAGGAGCCTTTCAATCAACAAGCTCTTATGCAATAGCTCTTTTAGCAATTAGTTCAAGCCATTGGGATTTTTCTAATTAATTAATATTATATGATGGACTTTTTGCTTAAATTAATGACAACAAAATGGTTAGTTTAGCAAGTGTTGTTAGTCATTAAATAATGCCTATAAATATGTGAATTATTGAACACAATTGACTAATAACAATTTTGCAATATCTAAAACAAACATTTCAAATCAGGACATACATGCCATTTATAGTTACTTTTCTTTGTTTCTTTCTTCTTTACTCATTAAACTAATAATCTCTACTTTGTTCTTAAGCTAAGTTTTAAATTATCTTTATTTTTAATTGATTTAAAAAAATACTTAAGCCTCATTAGGCCTTCATCAATCATAAGATTTTTATTTATATAAAATTTAATTTTTGTGTTACAAAATAATTTTATTTTATTGCTAATTTTTTTTTTGTTTAAATGCCGTAGTATCCTATTTTTATTATTTAGTTATAAGATTTGGTCTACTCATCTTTTAGTAAAATGAATTATATAAGTTGTGGTTTTGCCAAATTTTTATGAAGGGAAGTCATAGAATTGATTTTAGGTCGAGTTACCCAAAAAGTGCTTGTGTACATTTTATATTTCTATTAATTTTCCTTTTTCACAAGTTTTATAAAACTTTATTATTAAAAGAAGGTCAATGGGTTCAAAAAAAAAATTAAAATTTGCTCAAAATCACTTTTAATATGTGCTTTAATTTATTAAAAGATTACTTCAAAGCATTTTCTTTAAATGTTCTCTAAGGATCCAAAACTTTTATTCTTAATAATTTGTCCACTTCTTGCGAAAGACAATAAAATTGGTGTAAAAAAAAAATTTATTTCTGGGAAGAAGAAATTGTTTAATTGATTCATAACTCAAATTAATATTTTAATAAATTTTGGTGAATGTGCATCTTCTAATAGACCACCACACTTTTTTAACAAGTCTTATCTTTAGGAAAAGATTAGGATGGCAACGTATTTAATATTTATTGATAAAGCAATCTGAGAATTAATAAAAAACATTTTTTAATTTTTCTAATAAAAAACAAAAGATATTTTTACACAAGATTTATTGAGCAAAATAATTCAAAAAAATACAATCTATAATTAAATGATGGAATTATAAGTATTTTATATTATTGATGTAGTATAAATTTAAACTCTACTAGGATCTGAATTGTAATCTATAATATTGAAGATACTTAATAGGTTGTTAAGGAATACAAAAAGAAAGTATGTATTAATTTGAGTTAAGTAGTATGCGTGTTATTTTAGAATTATTAAAAGATTAGCATTTCAAAATTGTGTAGATTTTTAAAGTGAGTTGGTGGTAACATCATAAGCATTAAGTATTAACTCCTATAAAGTAAATTTTATGATATTTAATTTCATATATATTAAATATAGATTTTAATAAATAAAATATGTGAAGGACTTTAATAAAAAAATAACCCTAACTATAGATTATTATCAAGAATATTAAAAGTCTTAAAAAGGTACATTTTTTGGTGATGATGTCTTTTAATTTTGTAGGTATTAGCATTTTGAGTACCAAAGTGGTGAAAGGGTGACTTAGTGGTGATTTGAGAAAATAATAAAGCTTGGAGTATTAGTGTAAGCAAGAATTTCTTTAGTTATTGAATGTCTTAGTAGAAGGTTTGTTAATTTCGATCCATGTCTGTCACAAGTGATTTGGTTACCAACTCTCTCGATGGAAGTCTCTCACCTTTAATCATTGTCTCTCACAAGTGAAGTTTGAATCTCTTCAAATAATTGGGTACACACAATTTGTTCATTAAAGTTGAAAAATATAAACAAAATTATTTTTATTTCATAATTTTATAACCCTTATAGTTTTGTGAATGTCTCAATTTATAAAGATCTCAAAATTTAATCAATAAAAGTTTTTAAAAAAATTTAAAAAATAAAAGTTAAAAAAATCAATTGGCTTAAAAAATTCCAAAACTAACTATGCATTTTGAGTGATGGCAACAGCGAGTGATGAAATGGTGGGTGGGACAATGGTAAGACGAGCGACACATGATAGAGAAGTTGGTCCAATTTTTGGTTAGGGACGGGTCACGTAGAATAGAATGGGTTGATGGGACTGGTTGGCTGGTGTGGGCCTTTGTGGGGATTCATGGGTAACGGCTCAATGCATGCTCAGCAAAGGCCAAATGATACATAAATTGTTGCTTATTAGGTTAAAGATTTTATCTATCAATGACACAAAGTAGGGGTTTGAATGTTTCATTAAAGAAGCTCTTTTTTTAATAGTAATAAGAAATTTTACATTATTACAACTGCCACTATTGATAATAATCCAAAATGGTTGTTCTTTCATTTTTGTGCTGGTGTTGAAGATATTGGTACGCTTTCAGTCGTCTTGCGATTATGGGGCTATAAAGGTGCATATAATATGAAATTTTTCATGTTTTCTAACTCTTTTTTAGCTTTCTCTTTAGTTATAATGTTTTCTTCTTGTTTTAAATCTTCATATTAATTATCACCTTATAGGTTCATTATCATAGATCTCTTTGGATTGTTTGCAGCTATATGTCATGTTTCATGGCACTTAAAATAGGCTATTCCAAATTATGTTGGTTAAGTTAAAGAAGTGTATGGAAAAGAGGATGGTAATGTAGGTTTGTGAGCTTTAGAAACTATGGTAGATGGGGTAGATGAAGTGCGAGCATGATTGGTTGAGAAATAGGGCTAAGCCTTCTAAGAAACTGGCTTGTCATATTTCTTAAAATATAAAATCTAAATTTTTCAAAAATTCAAGCTATGTGATTGCCTTCCTCTAATTAGATCTATCATATAAGAATAACCTTTGTTATTTATCTTTCATTTTGATATTGAATAAAAAATTTTAAAAAGTATATAAAAAAATAAAAAATTTAGAAAATTATATTTTTTATCAAAGAAATTTCAAATTGCTTAGTTTAAATAAATTTATGAAATTAAGAAAAATATTAATGTAAGAGATTATTTAAAATTTTCAAAATTATGTCACACTATCCAAAAGATGGTAATCTTGATGGTACAATGACTGAAAATGTATCATTACTAGTTCATAAAATAAAAAATAATAAGTTTAAAATGTGGAGCAATACACGATATTTTAAATATTCCAAATTTTCTTTATTGTTATAATCTCATGAAATAAGTTAGCATATCAAAATTTTCAAATAATTGACAATATAATAATGATTATAGAAATTAGGCATTTAAGATTTTAATTAATATGTTAACATTTTCAAGAATTAACATAGTGATATATTAAATATCAAAAACCAGCCAACAAATACCAATAATATAAAAATTTAAAAATCACAAAAAACTACAATGGTAACCAATAAATAAATTTTGAACACTCCAATACGTTAAGCGACAACAATAAAAACTATTTAAAAATAAGCATTTAATGTAGCAAAAATAAATTCTTTGAGACTATTTTTTATTGAATAACTTTGTTATTGAAAAACAATTGGTGATGTTCTAATCAAAATAAAAAAAATTATGCAAGATTTTTCATAAAAACAATTTATATAATTTAAAAATCTCTACCATAAATAAAAATTTTAAAAATTCAAAAACAAAAATAAAAAAATCATATTATTTAAAAAAAGTCTAAAATTAATCAAAGTAATGCCCATATAACCTAAGATTTAATAACCATAGCACTTTAAATTTGATTGTACATTATATATAAAAGTTTATATTTACAAGAAAATTTTTTATAACTAATATATTAACTAAAAAGGTACTTGTAATTTTTCACATTGATGTAATGTGATGAGAATAGAAATTATCATTTTAAAAAAAATTTAAAATAGTTATTTTAATTAAATTTTAAAAAGTAATATCTTAAATAAAAAATAGCAAATAGTAAAATTGTCATAAAAGAAAAAAAATATAATCCATAAATAGAAAATAAATTAAAAATAAAATTAAGCATTTTAAATGTTGATAAATACAATTCAGTATAAGAAAAGTTCCTTATTATTTTATGAAAATAATCTTGATGTCATTAATAAAAACCTTTTTTTAATTCAAAACATATAAAAAATCTTAAGATTGTAGAATGTCACATATGACAAACTATATGATCTAAAAATTTACAAAAAAAAATATCTATCAATGAGTAACAAAGTTACTAAGAAAAAATTAACTTCATAAAATTTAATAATTAATAAAAATTTTCAAATAATAGCAAATAAGAAATATAGATAAATAACAAATGAAAATCATTCCCTTATCCTTAAAGTAATTATCTTATATGAGTTATTAAAACTTAGATAGTATTATATAATCAAAATATAGTTTTATAACTTTATCATGTAAATAAATAAAAAATGAGTTGGATAAGTGTAAAACAAAGTAAAATTATGAGGGAAAAGCTATAAAGTTAAATTGTCAAAATATTTAAAATATTTAAAATTTGTACAATTCCTAAAGAATTGTCGATAATAGTGTACTTATGCTGACTTCTTTTAGCAAATTAATTTTTTTCAAAATTTAAAGCACAGAGATAATCATAATCATAACAAGATTTTTATTTGTTAAAAAGTATATTTTGATTAGTAAATAATTGTCATAATAAGCTCAAACAAATTACCTAGAAATATACTATATAAGTAATCTATTTTAAATAAAAAATGTTAAAACTTTATGGCATAACATGTAAATAAGTAGTCTAAGCTTCTCGAAACTAGAGGATGCTAAGGTCATCTTTAATAAAACTTATAATAAATTATAAAAATGATTATGACCATACCTATCATATTTTTTTAGGATAGCTAACATGACTAAATTGTCTAATTATAGTATTAAATAAGTATTTCTAGTAACAAATTTATCTTTGATCTTTGGTTTGCATGGTGATGTATGACAAAACACCTTCGCATACCATTCTAAGTTCCTCTAAGTTATTTTTTTTATTTGCAAAGATATATATTAATTATAAACTATTCTTTGTTAACATAACCTAAATTTAGTTATAATTTTTAAATATTTTAAAGAATTCAATATTCCTATTGACTATAAACTTTTATTTTTTATAGCTTGTGCATTTATTTTATTTTGTAATATTTTTTACATTCTTTTTTTATTTATAAAATTTTTTTATTTGAATTATATGATAAAATAAACCTTCTTACAAAATTTATTGAAATAATATTTTGTAAATTTTTTAAATATTTTTTATGTGTTTATTTTTTTATTTTTAATATTTTTTATTTTTTACATTTTCATATTTTATTAATTTTGAAGGTTATATCAACCTATCTTGGATATATGATACATATATTGTGAACATTTCTAATAAGCAATAATCTTTATTTCTTATTCAAGCACTATGTAACATTTTTTTCTTAAAGCCCTTTTAATTTTAATGCTTACATTTTCTTATATGGAATATTACGAAGCTCAAATTATTATGAAAGGAGTTTCTTATAGTTGTGTTTTTAGTTGGAAAATCAGAAACATTTTAAATATCTTAAATATTTTAGGTAGTTTACATGTCATATTTATTAAATTTTAACATAAAAATAATATTTTTTATCAAATTATAATTAAACTTTAAATATTTAAATATTAAATTTCTTTTATATAAAAAAATAATTCAAAGAAAGAGTGAGATATAAATAAGAAATCTATAGCATAAATAAAAAAATATGAAAGGAAAAAAAAAGAAAAAAGCAAACATAATTTCTCATTTAAGATATTTAACTTTGTTTATATAACATGTAATTAAAAGCTTTAATTTTACAATATGAAAAGAGAAGTGAGTAAACGTAACCCACAATACACTTACAATATAAAAACAATGTGTGCTACTTGAGAAAATTGATCCTAGAAGTATAGTAATAACAAATGTCATATTTTTTAAAGGAACAACAAAATGGACAAATAATATAAATTCTTATTACATTGTCAAATTACGTATACATTAAACATATTTTAAGACATAGTCAAACATAAACTTACTTTTAATTCTAAATCATTCAAATATTTAAATAAAAGTTCACAAAATTTTAAAAATACTTCATCTGATACTATACTCAAAAAAATAAATTGTATATCCTAAAAAATTCATAATTGCAACTACTCAAATATAAAAATTTTAAAAAAACTTTATATTATTAACGTAATTTGTCATTATATGATCACTTCTACAATTCTAATTTAACAATTATCACAATATGGTCAAAATATATTCAAAAGTGTAAACAAAATCGAGAAAAAAAATAAAAATCTTATTAATTACTTGTAATTAGATAGCTTCCATTTTGATGCCTAAATAAAATTTAATTTGATTGAAATAACCAAAATAAAATAGTTTTGATAAATTTTTAAAATAAGTATTGTTTCTAAATTAATTTCAAATTTAAGTACACAAAAATCTTTAAAAACGTTTTCATATATTTTCTAAAGAATGTAAAATAGCAAACATATCAAAATTAATAAGGATCTTAAAAAATACCCTTTCAAAATGTTAATTAATTAACTGTTATATCATTATTGCTAAATAAATATTTAAAGTTTTGCCAAAATAAAATTCTTCATGATTAAACTTTTAAATGTTCCATGTTGTTTACATTATACATAAGGAAAATTTTTTTTGGAACTAGATTTTTTGCAATTTATAATATATCAATGTAAAACACCATAATAACTAATGAAAATAATTTGTAACATATGTAAAAAATAAAAAGTGTTAAAATATTATATTTTAAATTAATCATTTCTAATTTACATTATATTATGCAAATCATCTTAACAATTGTGAAAAAGCATACTACATAATGTAATAAAAAATTAAATTGTCAAAATATTTATGATAATAAAAATTTTAAAACTTCATACCTAGGTGAAATCATTTCAAAAGAAATTAAAATAGAATATTATAAAAAATATATTTAAGGTTAACGTGGTAGAGAAAAAATGTAGAACACTTGCAATAATTGAAAAATAGGGAAATATTATTTTTTAAATAAGATTGATAAATGTTAAAAAAACATATATGATGAAAGAATTTTTTAAATTAAAGATAGTACTATCAAATATCTACTAAACCATAAAAATTTATGATTTAAAAATTAATTTTAACAAATAATTCTCTCAAAAAACAAGTATAGTTTTACAAAAAATTGTAAGAACATAATATAAATTAATTTACAAAATATAAATAATTAATAATAAAAATATACCAAACTTTGACCAAGTATGAAAATTTTAAATACAAATTGTATTATTTAGCAAAGGCAAATGTTCAATATGATGCATAATAAATGAGTTAATCTATTAACGAGAGTATCACAAATTAGTTACTTAAAAATAAGAACTCTTTGATTTGAAAAAATGAAAGTAAATAATTAACTCAAAAAAAGCTAATTTTACTGACAAAAAAATGTAAATACATGAAAAAAGATAATTATTTTAATGAAATAAATAAGTTATTGACACAACATAATATCAAAAAAACTTTTATAGTATTACAAGTTAAGCATGCCTAATGTTACAAATAACAAATATTAAAAATTACAAATAAAAATAAAACATTAATTATATTGGAGTACTTGAAACATTAAAAGTTATCTAAAAAAATTATTCTCATCATGGAAAGCATAACAAATTTGAAAGAAAAAGGTGAAAAAAGATGAAAATTACTAATTTATTTAAATTAATAAAATTTTGAGATAAATAATGTAAGCATGAAACAATGGAAGACCATTACTTCCCTTATAAAATTCATTTACTTGGATGTAGACAATAAGTATGAATCTTGTTGAGACTAATCTATAAAATAAGAAATGCATGACAACTATTAGTACATGATTCACAAGTGTGAAAATTATGTTTAGATATGTAGATTGAGTTAGAGGATGATTTAGACATTCAATGTGTGCATAAATATTAAGTAATATATAAGCATATAATAATGGGTCATAGTAATTGAGTACTTGTTTCTTACAAAATATTTTATTGATAAAAAATGGTATTACATATTAATCTTTTTTATGAAGTGTTTCAAAACATGCATCTCAAGGCCTAGTAGATCACTCTATTGTAGAAATAAATTAGTTGATTCCTAGGTTAATAAAAAATTAATGAAAAGTAAATTATGTTGGAGACATTACTTTAGAGTGGTTGAACAAGTTGGAGCTAATGGATAGAACTCTTAGTGTAATAATTTTCCATCAAGAGCATGTCTTCTATATAGTACTTTGGTTTTGAATGACTATACCAAACACTTGATACTCATATGACGCAATCCTACTAATGATGAGGACCAGCACTTTCCATAATCTTTATGTAAGATGTTCGCAAGAGTAGACAGTGAAACAAATGGATAAATAATATTGAATAGTTATAATTGAAGAAGTTTAATTAACCATAGGTACAATGTTAAACCAACGAGAATCGAAATCATGTTGACACAAAGTATTCACTTAAATATGCATATAAATAAAATAATTGTGTGCCCTTTAATATAATAGTTATGGAGCTTGATATAGTTATTATACTTTATTTAATAATAACACTTAAGTATTTATAATAAATTTTATTAAGTGAATTTTTAAGATTTTGTATGGCTGAATTTTATGTCAATAGAAGAACCCACATAACAGAAAACATTAGATCACATGAAGATTGTTTTCATTAAAGTGACAGATTTCTAAGAGATTTACAATGAATTTAATTTTAAAAATTTTACTTTTTTAATTAAAATATTAAGAATGAATAAAATTATTTTTACAAGTTGTAAAATTTAAACTTCATCGTCAGTATAATTTTTATTTGAATTAATTATCTTAAGAAACGAAAGACTCCAAACTTTTATCATTTTACAAATCACCTTATCTTGATCTCATCTTTGGAGACTTTTTTCCAAAAAATATAAAAAGTAAATTAAGGAAAAAAATCTTGTTATAACTAACCTAAGCTAAAACTTTCCCAGGTATAGAATTAAGGCATGACTCTTGAACTCATATGCTATATAGTATCTAATCACAGAATTACATTTAAATATGTTATGTGCTTATTAGTAAGCAAGAGTCATGATCTTCAAAGAGAACCAATGGATAGCAAAATTCATATTTTTGACTGAGTATATATGTACAAGTAAAGCCTATATGCAACTATCTCATGTACAAAAAAACCACTTGTGAAAAAACTTCCTAGTTCATTTTGCATATATCACTTCAAAAATGTGGAAATGGATGTGTACTATTTGATTTTGTTGTCCCATTAAACATTGTAAAATTCATTTGCCTCTCTATAACACACTGATCCAAATCTATTGCTTGATCGAATAATTTTGGTGGTTAAACATTCAAACCTTCGTCCATCTTTCAAAAATATATAGCTTCAAATCCAATCGCCTAGTCATACAATTTTAAAATTTGAACTATTGAAATTTTATCCTATTTCTAAACAATGTAGATTTAAATCAATCCATCTAACTATTGTATTCTTGTAATATAATTGACTTGACTAAAATCAATCATGCATCAATCATTTACCATGATTATATCAAATAAGTTTTTAAATTAATAGTCTAGATTAAAATTAATCGAATAGCTATCATTTGCCTTACATTGACAAAACAACTTATTTATCTAACAATCTATATAAAAATCAATCATGCAACTCTTATTTATCATGATCTATCCTAGACTTTCAAATTACCAATGACATTCAATGAATTGTTATAGTCAATTTATGAATAGCATTGGGCCACCCAAACCTATTATTTATTGTATATTGCTTTTTCCAAATAGTTATTGAATTAGAATCGTTCTGCCATTAACAATATATAGGAATTTTTTATAACTATTTTTTGTTGTAGAATTAATTTTATTTAACAATTTTTAATATTAAGAAATTGGTGAAAGACTGGAGAATTTGTTCAAAGCTATAAAATTTAAGTCTTTCAAAGAAGTATTAATTACTATTTCTATTGATTGTATCCCACAATCTTTGATGTCCAACTATCTTATGTTCTTGAATAAGCTAATTTTTTATATTCTTTTATTCCTTCATTCAAGTGAAAGCACAATATATGTATTTTTTAATATTTTATCGAATATAAGATTACTATGAGCATAAAATTGAATTGAGTTGTTGCAATTTTTTTCTACTTTTCTCATTTCATTGAAATGCTATTATAGCCTTTTATTCTATAATACTTTTGTCAATGTTGTCTCTTTCTGAAGGGCTTATAATTATTTGTTTGATTTTTTTAGTCCTTTGAATAGGCTTGATGTAAGCTTCAATTTGAGCTAAATCATTAAAGCTTGTTATACTTTCTTATTATTTCTAAATTTTCTAATTTAAATTTTATTTTAAAATTAAATAAAATTAATATATCATTAAAAAATTAAAATTTACAAAAAAAGTATTAACAAAGATTTGTTAGAGCATAATAGGCAACCTAAAATAGTTACTTTAAATTATATTTTTAAAAAACTTTTTGCAAAGTCTAGGTTTTTATTCCTAATCATTTATCTCTTTTGTTAAAGCACATTTCAACTAGTATCAAAATGAAGTAATTTTTAATGAGAAAAAATTCTTCAAAGAGAAGAATTACTCAAAATGATACTTCAAAGAATTGTTTTGAGAGTGCATCTTCTGATAAGCCATGATTCTTTTTTTGTTAATATAGTCTCTATTGGAAGACTAGGATTATCATTCACTTCATGGCAATATGTTAAGAATAGTGAGAGCTACTACAAATTTCCTTCAAATTTCATTTTTAAAAAGTTCAAAAGGTGTTCCAAAGCACCTAGCAATTATTAAAACTTGATAAGGTTGAATGAAGAGTGCTTAAGGTGGGTGTCAAACATATTTTTGCTAATGTGACACTTCTCTCTCTTCTCGTCAACTTGGGGTTCAAGAATCTAAAGGAGATTCTAGTGGGCTTTCATTGTTTTGATGTTCCTTTTATCAAAACAAAGAGGGCATCAGTTCCATTTATGTATGGTCAAACTCTTGGTTCGTTTCTAGCCACTTTTCATTCTCTCTCAACCCATTAAAATGATAGAATTAGTGTGATTTTCTCTCTTTTTGCCAACATGATAGGATGCTTGACTCCCAGATGCCCATGGTGGGTGAAGTAATGTCTGCTATATGACCATGGAAAAGATTCCAATAGTTACATTATGAAATAATTGGTAATTTTTATCAAATTTGGCACCTGAATACAATCGATCAAAATTGTTTCAACGGTCCAACCAACTGGGAGACAATCAATAGATTCTTCTTTAGGAACGAGTCATCCATCCCGAACCACAAGTTAGATGTAACATAGAAAGGTATAGTTGTTAAATATTTTAAAAGAAACATGACAGCACATGAATATGAGTTATTTAGAGTTCTTTTCAATGAATTTATTAAAAGAATAAGAGAAACGTTACTGTAAAGAAGGATTATCTTAAGAATTAACTTAGAACAATAGTAATAAATATTACTTTGAAACAAATTTTTAAAAATAAAAAATATAACATCGTAAAACAATTGAAAAAGTATAGTGCAAGTACTAATATTAAAGAATAGAAAAATTATAAAATATGAATATTATTATAAATAAAAGTTTTATGTAATAAATAATTTACGACTCAAAAAATATATTCATTAAAAATATCCATGTGAAATAAAAGCTTTATAACTATGACAAAAGCACATAAATAATAACATTATAATAATAGCCAAATTATGTGAATTCATTGACAAAAAATTGAATTTAAAATAAAAATCTATATATCTTCTATTTCACAAAACTATGATTATAAAAGTACTAAAAAATAAGTTTTTTATGTCAAAATAATTTTAAAGCATTATGTCTTTGTGAGTTATAAAATACATACGACATAAAAAAAATTAAATTTTCTATATGAAAAAAATTAAAATATTCAAATGATTTGCATAATATGTTAATAAAATGATTCATTAAATACTCTTACAAATGTATGGTATATCAACAAAAGTTTCCAGTAATAGAAATGAATGATATTATATAATTAAAATAAGGAAGCACAAAACTCAAAAATGGTTAAAACACTCACAATTAACAATTTTAAACTTCTTCTATAACATTCATAGTTATGTGAAATCAATTCATTCAAAATTAGAGCATCATAAGAGATAAAACGTATAAAATGATGGACAAAGGAAATCACAAATATTCGTAACTATTTTAGTAAAATGTAAATTTTTTTTATCCAAAATATGAAATGCACAAAGAACTTATTATAATTGAAGATGTTCTATTAATGAAAATTTCACAAATGATTAATGCTGATATAAAAAATTACAATATTTTAAAAAGTTGTTATGCTGACAAAATTTAAAAAATTCAAGATAAGTACAGAAATAAAATGAAGAAAACGATAATATATAAGTAATTATGAAATACATTAATGACATTCTTTAATAAGGAAACACAAACGGCATGTTATGATTCAAAAAGTTTTAAAGAATTAAAGACATAAAAAAAATAATTATGATAAAAGAATTATTAAAACCTTAAAAATAATGTGCATAACTCACATATAGATATGTATAGAAGAAACTTAAAAATGAATCTAGTAAAAAAATTAAAACAATACCCAAAATGTACATAACAAGTAGTTAAATGAACAGAAATTAATAAGATTGATATGTTCAAAAAACCTAAAATTTTAATGATGTTTAGGATGGATGTGGTGAAGGCCTATGGACATGTGAGATGGCTTTCATGTTATCATATTACCTAACTATGGGTTTCATTACTAAAAAGAACAATTTTCATTTTTATTATTTTATTCTTTATTGTGTAAATATTCATATTTTAATTTGTTAAAAGAATACATTTCATTATTACTATCCACCCTTAAAGTGCTAATTCTGAATCATTATTACAGTTTTTGAATAAGACAATGTACATTTATATAATTCATCTTTAACAATTTTAATACTTAATAGACTTTGAGATTTCTTTAATTTTCAAAGTTTGTTATTATATTTTTTTCATTATATGCTTCTTTCATTGAAAGTAAATTATTTTTTTGTTTCATAATTCATTCATAATTCTAGTTAATTTAAAATTTTATTTATAAGATTCATTTTTATTTCTTCCCTAATGGATTATTCATCTATAATAACATGTTGAAGCATTACCTAGAAAGTAAATTTTTATAATTTTGGCACATAGATTAAGTATATTTTTTTACTCAAAGTATTGAATGTATTTATACATATGTAAAACGTTTATTGAAATTTCAATTTTTTCATTTTAATAACAAAAATATTTATTTTTCCTAATTACAAATAAATGTTTAATGATCTAAAATATTTCATTTTTGGTTTGCAGCAAAACTTTGAAAAAAAAAATTAAATCTAATTATTAAGATATGAAATGCTAAATAAATTAAATAAAAATAATTTAAATATGAATTTTTTTAATATTACATAAAAAGCTTTTCATAAAATTTGAATAAAGACAAACAAGGAAATATAAATTATTGGTTAGAAAATTTTAAAATTGCATTACATTGATTTATCTTATTTATATTTTTAAATTATTTGAACAAACATTAACCAAAAAACGTTTTTAGGAAATATAAAATCATTATAAGAATATTACTATGGATGATAAAGTAATAAAAACAAGTACAATATGATGAACAATACAAAAAGTTGAGATTACTTACAAAAAGAAAAAGAAATGCTAGTTTTTAGAAGAAATTTTGTCAAGAAAACTTTCAAAATAATACTTATATAAAGGTGTAATGAAAAAAAAATTAAAATATTATATGTTAGTAGCATGTTAAAAAATTAATGTCAGAGTAAGATAATAAAAAATATTTGTCTACAGAAATGGTGTGAACTAAGCAAAGTAACTAGATTCTTATAAATAATCAAGATGCATTAGTTTGAAATTATGTCATCATTAAAAATTTTAGTGAACTAAGCAATGTAAGCTTTTTATATGTTGTTAACATTGTGCATAGTTATCAATAAAATACATTTTCATTAAAAAACATAAAACTTGATTCTTAATGAATATTAAAAAAATATAACAAAGGAAGAATATAATAATATAACAAAATATTTCAATTATTTAAATGAATGAGTGTTACAAATTAATGATAAGTATCTATACAAATAAATAAATTACAAAAAAGTGTAATGAATAAAAAACTATGAAAATAATTAATAATTTGAAAACTAGATCTGCAAGTAAAAGAAGTAAAAGAATTTTCAAGACATATTGTAAATGAATAAAATAATATAAATAAAAATCATTTGCATACATAAATTTTATGATATGAAAATATTATTTTGCAAGATAAAATAAGATTCTTTTTGTAGTGCAACATTGCTAAATATCACTTTTATTAAAAAAATAATTAACAAAATGTAGAAAAATAAAATCATAAGTAATACAAAAATAATAATGTAACTACAAATATGAAAAGGAATGGCAACTAATAAATTTAATAAATAGCATAACATTTAAATATCAATCATGCTTATTTGATAAAGCACAAGAATAGAAATTATTTTTTTTTAAAATAAAATTTGTAAAATAATTATAAATATGAAGATAATAAAAATTCATTACATTGATCATAACCTTTGCAATGGAAATTTGACATATATTTTTGAAAATGAAAAAAATTACATAAAAATAAGTGAAAAAAATCTTCTACCTTAGGAGAATTTAAAATCCTTAATGCTACATACACTTTGCCAATCATTTAGAAAATTTAATATCTTTAAAAGGGAATAGCAATTAACAAACAAATAGTAAAATTTTAATACTAATATTGTCAAAATGGAAAAATGTTTTAAAAAAAAATTAAATTTTCGAACTATTATTGTAATAGATAAAATATTTTAATATATTGATAATAAACATATTCATAATTTAGGACATAAAAATGTGTCAATTAAATTTGAAACATAAAACATTAAAATGAGAAAAATTAAAATATTGATAACTAAATTATAAGATGTTGACATAAATAAAAATGGTATGAATAGAAAAAATACATAATGTTGTTAATGTAATAGAATATAACGTTTTAATATAATATGAGAAGCATGCAAAACTAATTTTGCGTAGAAATGTGTTAAATAATTTAGATTAAGTACCTCAAATATGTTTTATTATTATTATAACTATCCCATATTTATTGACTAGCAAGAAAAAAAAATTTGTAAAATGTAATCTTTTCATAGCTGATAAACAAGGTTGAATGTGCATTTGATGGAAAAATAATACAAGAATGGCCATTTAAATTGTATTGTACAATTTGTTGAAGTTGCAACTAAGCAACATCAAAAGTGGTAACAAACTTTAGAGGGTGCATTGCTTTAGATTTACTTATTGATTTGATTTGAATTTGTGAGATGCATTTAATGCATAACGATAAAGGGGCTTCTAGGAAAACTCTTAACCACTTGTTGCACTATCATCATTGAATATACTATCCATAAATAAGGATACTAAGTTCCATCTACTTTTATGAGAGCTTTGCAGAGTTTTGAGATTTATTACAAATGGAAATTATTTGGTGTAAGTCTAATCCTAACAAATTAGATGAAAAGTTTTTTCACTTAATTGCATCCATTGTATATATGCTAAAATTTTATTATTTGGAGGTTTAGCAAAACTTAAAGGCTAAATGGCTTGATATTTACTTATACATTTGATTTGAATTTGTAAGATATCTTCAATACATAAGGATATATGAGCATCTAGGAAAGATCTATGCCTTTTGCTGCATTGGAGCCATTGCATATACTGACTCAAGATAAGGAATATTATGTTCAATCTATTTTGATGAGAGCTTTGTAGAGTTTTGGGGTTTTAAGAAAATTTTAAGTCTTTAAGACTACATGCAACTTTCCAATCTTTCAAGTTAAAAGGCAATAACAAATATCTAAATAAAAATAAATAGTTAAACTTTAATACTAGTTTTGTCAAAATGGCTAAATGTTTTTAAAAACAAATTTCAAAACTTTGTTGTCATAAGTAAAATATTTTTATTAAAAAAATGTATTGATAATAATGGTATTGACAATTTATTGCATAGAAATGGTATGATTCAAATGTAAACCATAAAATAATAAAATGACAAAAATTAAAATATTGATAGCTAAATCATAAGATTTTAATGTAAATGAAAAATTGGAATTCTTAATACATTAAGAAACCATGTAAAAACTAATTTTCCGCATAAACATGCTAATTATTCAAAATTAAATATATGAGAAGTTTTTTATTATAAATACAACTATTCTATAAGCATTTTTAAAAATTTTTAGGTATTAAAATATTTTTTGTAACTTTAGTAATTATTAACTAAGAAGAATTAAAGTGATAATGATAAAAGATGTAAAAGTTGGAAAATTATATTGTACATGTAATGAAATAATTAAAATGTTAAAAAAATTTTACATAATGTTTCAAAATATATATTTTTTATGTGTGATAGTAAAGAAAACTTCATAGTTTGAGTAAAAAATTGAAGAATATTAAAATAAAAAATTTCATCAACGAAATAGAAAATTTATGAAGTAAAAAACTTTTTGCATCGCTAATTTATAAAAAATATTTTTACAATGAAAATATTCATGTCTAGAGATACGAAATATAACATAATAAATTACTTCAACATCTAAATGGTCTACCAACAAAAACATTGTTTTAAAAGCAAGGAATCTTAATTCAAATAAGGATACTAGTCAACCAAATATAAGCTATATAATATAACATATTCAAATATTGTTTTCTTAAACAAACTATTTAAGAGAATAGCTCATTGGTACAATTGACACTAGATCAACCATTATGTTAAATGTGGTTTGGAACATACATGTTAGTCAACTAGATCTTTGGACCTGTTAGAAAAGTGAAATTCAATGTGCACAAGAGTTGTATGAAGGAGTGGTCTATAGTTGTAGGAATCATTTAAGATTAGAAAGGTAAAATATTAAAATTTCTTGCCAAATTAGATAGCCATTTCTTTAATATGGAAGAAAGTGTCTTTTCAATCACAATGTTTTTGGAAGTGTAAATTGCAATAGGTTCACTACGCTAATGATTGAACTAAACCACATCAGATATCTTAGAATGATCCTAAGTCTCCAAAAACCTCCTTTATAGTAAAAAAAACACTTAAGAAATTAAGCAAATGATCAAAGAATTTAAGGTGGATTGATTTTCCATTTATATTTAGGGTAACCAAAGAATCAAAAAAATTACAAAAATAGTTGTTCAATCTCATAACAAACAGACATGATATTGTTATAATATTCCATTACAAAGTAGGACCATATTGAACATGGTTAAAAATTTATTATCTTATGTTCATAAATAGTAAAAGGAATAAAGTTTGATTTTTTGATCACAATGATATGGTGCTAAATTTCAAAAGTTGTTCTGTTACTATGAAAATACTGTAGAAATCTGAGAAGGTAACTTTTCAATTGCTCCTTTCCCATCACAAAGTAGTTGAATTATTAACTACATTATCTTCATATAACATATTATCATTTCTAAAGTAGTAGATAATAGAGTCTAAAGAAATACCACTAACAATGGTGCACCATCAAACTTGAATGATTATTACTTCATTCATTTACTAGGTTGAGAGGGTACTATTTGTAATAGGTTAAAATATAACAACATTGATACAATTTATTTGATATTTTTCCATGATCAAATTTATTAGACTATTATGACTACCAGACTAGGAGAATCACTTCCTACCCTCTTGAGCTTTTTGCTTAAAGATTATAACACAATTTTCAAAGGTGCATCTTGTACTACGTTTAATAAACCTTATATTTAGGTTCAAGGAACCTTAAGTATGCAATATTCTATTAGGCCATTGTCTTTGTACGTTTTCATTTTATAATACATAGCAACTATTCTTTTGGAATAGTTTTTATCACCTTTTTTTAATGATTCACATGATTGATATGGAAATGGCTTATGTAGTTTGTAGATGGCCATTACTCCTATCCATTTGATGTTTCAATTTGATATTATGATAGGTATCAGCCCTTGATTATTTATTGTATTTAGCATTATTCATTTACGACTAGTAGCAGATGATCTAATTTGATTATAAATATACAAGGTTATTTTATGTCTGTATATTTTTGTTATATCCCATTAAGAACTTCTTTCTCTTTATTTTATTTAAAATTCTATATTTTTCACTTTCTTTAAGGTAATTATTCTTATTTGTAAAAATGTTCTTTTGACAATTTATGTTTTACTAAAAAAACTTAAACATTTTCCACTATGCCATATCCTATTTCCACATACATTTTAGTAACTTCTTGTTCTTATAATGTATTTATTATTTTTAATTATTAATTGATATCTTTCAATCAATTTAAAAGAAAATCTTTGAATTTTTTAAAATTTTACTAATGAAATATCAATTTTAAAACAAAAATATCAAGATAGAGTAAAATTGAGCAACTATAAATAAAAGAAAATCATATTATAAAATTATAGTTGCCATATTAAAAATTATTTTGTAAAATGTAATGTTCAAAATTAATAATGAAAATAATATTCGAAAATTTTTTTGTCAAAATTAAAATATATTAAGAAAATTTAAAACATAGAAATTTTAAAAAATTATACTTTTTGTTATGTTGAAATATTTGTATAGCTATGTCATGAGAAATTTATTCAATCAACAAAATTTAAAAAATAAATTATATGTTTATAGTTTCAAATAATAATTTCATTACAGGTGAAGTGTTGATAATATTTTTATGAACATAGAAAATAAAAAAGAAAAATTTGAAATGTTTTAAAAATATAATCTTTTTTTGTTTTAGAAATGTTACAATGTTTTATCCCAATAAATACTACAAATGGTGTAGTGAAAAAGAAAAAATTTCGATATAAAAATTATTCAAGTGAATCACAAAAGTACATAATTCTAATAAATCATAAGGATAACAAAAAATTATATTTCTTAAAAACATTTGCAAAACAAGATAAAGGACATATTTATTATTCTAATGTGAAATAAAATAAAATTTAAAACATAGAAATTTTAAAAAATTATACTTTTTGTTATGTTGAAATATTTGTATAAGTATGTCATGAGAAATTTATTCAATCAACAAAATTTAAAAAATAAATTATATGTTTATAGTTTCAAATAATAATTTCATTGTAGGTGAAGTGTTGATAATATTTTTATAAACATAGAAAATAAAAAAAATTTGAAATGTTTTAAAAAATTTTTTTTTTTTTGTTTAAGAAATGTTACATGTTTTATCCCAATAAATACTACAAATGATGTAGTGAAAAAGAAAAAATTTTGATATAAAAATTATTCAAGTGAATCACAAAAGTACATAATTCTAATAAACCATAAGGATAACAAAAATTTATATTTCTTAAAAACATTTGCAAAACAAGATAAAGTACATATTTATTTTCTAATGTGAACAATAAAAAAATTATAAATGTTTTTTTTTGGATATAAAAATTGCAAATTTTTTTAATTTGCTGTAAAATTGGGTAAATATCTACAATTTCCAAAATCAAATTCACAACTAAAATAGCGAAAATAATTATAAGGCACTAAAGAAATCTAAAATAATTATTAAATTTAAAGCATTGAAATGCCGAAAATTATGACCATTAAATTTTAATGGGAATGATTTTCACAATTATAAAAAGTGTTTAAAATTGTAAAAGTTAAATAGCATTTGCTGATAAAAAGATATCAATTGATTAAAATAATTTTAGAAACATATTAATATATCCTTAAATTGAATTATATGTTTTGTTGTGTAATATGTCAATATAAATGTTCATAGTAATTTTAAATAAGGAAGTTTTTTGAAGCAAAAATCTTTATAAAAAGGACAAAAAAATAAAAATACATAATGTTTTTATCACAATAAAAAATTTGAAACACTTATTACTATTTATTCAACTTTTCAAAAACTAATATTTTTTATGTAAAGCCAAAATATATTTAAAATTTTTTTATACTGAAATGCTATTTGATGAGGAAAAAAATTGCATTTTATCATCTCAGGAGTAAATGTATGTTAAAACATTTAAAATGCAAATACAAAACAAAATAGTGTAACTTAAGTACAACGATAATTATAAATCAAAAAACTTGAATTAAATATTCTAATTTCTTTCATAAAATATTAAAAATTATGTGCATCAATTTCTAATCTATAATATTATTTTGACAAATGTTTAGATTAAGAAATAAGAAAGTAATCAATTCAGCCAAAAATGTAAAATATTTAAACAAAAGGAGTTGTTTGTTTCAAAATGATATTTTCCTGGAATAATTTGGAATACTACCACATCTTTATGGTTTGTTAGATTTTCGTACACACTGAATGATTACATTAGTTGGCCTTTTATGCTATTAGTTTTGTACAAGTTCAGATTTTAAAGATGTGATACGACAACATTACAAAGTGTAATTCAATACAAAAATACTAGATTTGAATTAATTGTTGTAGGTTAATTCAAATTATTTTTATGCTTTTTTAGCCTTAAGCTAAAACCTTTATTAATTCTTATTATTACATTAATTGAATTGTAATAGAAAAAAATTATTATATGATAACTTATTGCTTATAAAATAAAAATTTATATTAATATTATAAATTTGATATATAATTAATTGTACTTACTTTTAATTTTGCACCTTTTATTTTTATCAATGTGCTTAACAAGTGTTGTGACATCATATGCACATTATGATAATAACTTTTGATAGTCGATTGTACTTGCTATATTTCTTTTTAAATACACAAATGTTTTAATTATGTTACTTTATAAAGTTTTTTCTGTAGCGCTATTCATCTATTGTTACGGATATTTTGGTAAATTTTTATTATTGTAAGTATATTACAAATTTTAAATTTTTATAAACTTTAATATTTAATTTTCATTTATATATGTTTTCATTAGAAAGGTACACTAGTAAATTTTATTGTGTTGAACGTAATTTGAGCAATATAAATGTTTAATAATATTGATGTTTTTTTTAAATTTTTAATTTCACTGGTGTATTTTGAAAAATTAGTTTTATTAAAAAAAATCTTTTCTTAACATTTACTAAATAATTTTAATCAATTATAAGAATGGTTAATAAGAAATTAAAATAATTAAACTATTTTAAAATATGCTAAGAAAATATCAAAAATATACCTTAATCAAATAAGAAAAATGAGATATAGAAATAGGAAGTTTTGATAATGCCCCATTTTAAGTCATTAACAAAACTATTTTTAGTATTAAAAATTTTTTAGATACAAAAGTTGACTATATTATATTATAATAACAATTTAAAAGAGTAATATGATAATAATAAATTTTAGTTTTTGCATAAAAATATATTCAAAATAACAACAATTGAAGATCATCAATAAATGTAGAAAAGCAGTTAGCAATAATAGAAGATAAAAGAAAAAAAAGTATAAATACTAATACAATAAAACTATTAAGATATGAATATAATGTTTAAATGGTCTATATCATGAATTAGCAAAGAACACCACAATAAAAATGTTATGTCCATTAAATAGTGCATAATTGAATCATAATTCAATAAAATTTTATTGATAAAAAATTATTAATAATATTTGTACCACATGTCAATAAATAATTTTGGTTATAATTGTACTTAAACAAATATTTTATTCATGAATTGTATTTTGAAATGAAAAAAAAAATTTAATATAAAATAATTTAAAATCCTCATAACATTCTAATTTTATTAAATTTTCCAATAATATATTAAATATATTAAAAAATTTTAAAAAAGTTTTTTAATAAAGTGCAATATTTTAGTATTTGTTTTGTTATAATGTCAATAGATTTATGGAAATATTTAAAACCATGCACACTCTACATGCATGTTGAAAAGTAAAAACTATAAAAAAAATAATAGTTATGAGAATTTTTAAAATTATTTCAATAAGTTATCAAAAAATAGTATTTCATTTTAAATATTGATCGATATCCAAAATGTTTTGTAACATAATAATTTTCTGATATAAATCACATGTTGCTACAATATTTTAAAAACTTAAGATGTTTTAAGAAACATATCTAATTTTGGAAACTAATTATCTTAAACCTTCAACAAGTGTATATACAATTAAAGAAAAATATATTATTTGTATTAAAAAAGTAAAAGATATTGAAAATTGTAATGTATTGCATTGACTAACGGTTTCCGTAGTCATCAAAGGTTAATGGGGTACTTCGAATATTAGAAATGATATTTTTGTGAGGTTGACAAAAAAAGGTTTATATAACATTAGCACGACAAATTGTTAAGAAAAAGTATTACCTAAAATAAGTAACTAATTAAAAAAACCTATAAAGTATAACATGACAAAGAATTTCTAAGAACCTAATGGAAACTATTTTAAAAAATAAAAAGTAAAAAATAAATGCATAAATTATTCGAGAAAAATAAAATATTATCTATTTAATAAAATGGGCAAAATCTTTGAACATTTATTTGAAAGATTTTATGGAAATTTTAATAAATCAATAAAGTATTATAAAAAAGTGAACATTTTAATTATAAGATATCCTAACCTGAAAAGTCACAATAAATAGAACAATGGATGGTTTATAATTTGAATAAAATATAATAGATTATAAAGAGAACATTAAAGAACATAACATTTCATAGCTAAGTAAAAGATAAGCTATTGAAAACAACAATCGTTAATAACATAAAAATATATACAATTTCTAGAATAATTGCAATATAGAACATTGAATAATTATTTGAATACAATTTCAAATACTAATTTCATTTTTTATAAACATGCTAAATAAAAAATATTTTGAGTAATAAATGATTTCTTTTATAGTTAAAAGTGTGATAAATGGGTTATTGCAAACAACAAATGCTGATACCATTTAAAAAACTTGTACTAATTTTTAATTAAATAATTGAAAAATTAACTATGATAACTGTCATAAACAATTGTTACAAAAACAATATCTATCATTGGTGTAGTAAAATATTAAAAATATCTAAAAAAAATCAAAGAGGTTAATAAACATAACTTAATAATTAAAATATTCATATTATTTTAACAGCTTATTCCAAAATAATATTCCCATTTTGAAAAGCATGACGAACATTTGGTAAGAGATGAAGTAAAAAAAACATGCAAAATTTGTTATAAATTATATGAGGCAAACTATAGTAGATCAGATTGTTGAAATATGTATTTAACAATTTTTTTATTCTTAAATTTTTAAGAGAAAAATTTTTACACTTTAAAAAATTTATTTTTTTAAAATATTATCTTTGAAATGAGGGTGCTCAACATTAAATGAAATACATAAGTATTTTTAAATAGTTTAGCCAAAACTTGTGCCTACATCCACCCATGATGACCAATCAGACTTCTACTAATCACTCATTTTCATCGAGGCTAGTAAACCAAATACATGTTGATACTCTAATGAGACATCAAAATCTACAAAAAAAAGTTTGACTTTACGAAACAATTTAGAAACTTTGCAATTTTTGCATAAAACAATTTCTACATTTTTAAGTCCTTAAAACTAGAGTTGCACAACTAATGGCTAAAAATAGCTCCTCTAATAGCAAAAATCATTTTTTGAAAGCTAGCCACATAGGTGATGTGAACTAAATGATGGTGAAGCTACTATTTGATTCCAGGTGCTTGTACCAATTACCATTCGATTAGAATAATTGATAAAGGATTTATATTTAATTGTAATGGGATAAGATCTAGAACATTAGAATAAAAAGATAGACCAAAGGTAGTGTTAAATTGGTTATTGTTGACGAAGGGAGAGAGACATTAAATTGCTTAATCAATCGTTCCAAATGAATGGCTAGATGTACATAAACAATTCACAAAAAGTAACATAATCTGGACTGTTTGATAGCAAAAATGTGCTATCAGTTGGTGTAGAAAAGCTCAAATTTGGCAATAGCATTATTTTTGTCTCACATTGCAAAATAGTCACATGATTTATGCTTATAATGTTTCCATTATGATTCAACCTTGTAAGGTTGGCAACCCCATGTGTTTTCAAAAAGTCATGTCCTAGGTCGCTAATACATATACGTAAATATGAGTCTTACTTATCCCAATTCCTTAACCAATTCACGAGTAACTCCATACTATAAAGTTAGTAAGGAGTTATGCCCTAAACCAATTGACCCAAAACTGTTGTAAGATTCATGCATTAAATCGATATTTTGAGCTAACTTGTCTTGGTTTTTATCAGACTCCTGACATGGGCACCTCAAGGTCTGTGCCCATATTTTGGGCAATAAACCTTAGTCAAGTCCTTCAGGCTTTGTGGTGGAAAAATTATTTATAAGACTTCAAAAACAATATATATATGAAATTATTTTAATATTTATAAGATTTCAAAAAGTCAAAAATCTTAATTAAAAAAGCAAATATAACATAAATACAAACTTAAATATGTATAAAAAATGATAATCATTTGTTCAATAATTGCATAGAAATTATAAGATTTAAGAAGCTATCCATAAAGATTTAAGTTATAGCTTCGCTCGAACAAACTCAAACTACTACAATTAACCTTGAGATTTAACATATACAGTACTAAGCTCAAAAAAATATTAGCAAATATTTTGCTTGACTTCATGATTATCACACACAAATATAAAAAAATTAATTACAAATACGTATTTTTAATATCTATAAAAATGTGTACACAAAATAGTAAAAATTATCACGATAAATATACATTTTTTTCAAAATAACAAAAACCTTTATATAATGTAAAATGAAAAGCTTCAACACATTTGTTATATGTATGTTGGAATAAATACAAAACATTTTTTAAAACAACTAAAAAATTTCAAGAGATTCCTAGCTAAATTTATTAAAATTTGGGTGCAGGAAAATTAAAAACAACATTTTGGGGTAATTTGATCACAAAAATGAAAAAAATATTAAAATTTAAAAATCATTATGACAAATTTATCAACTGTATAATAAAATAAATATTTTAGTGCAAATAAACATTTTGAATCGAAGAAAAAGACAACTACTATCACAATTAAATATTTTATGCATAAAAAATTAGTTTAGCATTTGAAAAAAAAAAAAGACAATTGCACTCATTGTTTAATAAATAAATAAATAAAATTAATTAGAATTATAATAATAGATAAAACTCACAAAAGTATTTGAAATTAAAATATTCGAACAAGCAACACATTCAAGGAAGTGGTTCCTTAAAAAATATTAGCATGCCAAGCTTTATGTTACATAAAATCATAAACCATCACGAGAAATAAAATGTAAATAATTAACATCTATGAAATAATTAAAGACATCTACGATGGAAATTGATGATAAATAATAATCACAAAAATAAATTATGAAAGAAAATAAAAAGTAAAAAATTAATGAAACAATAACTATATTAAAATATTTAATAAAAAATAAATGTGATAAAAAGTATATTTTTTCTTACTATAAAGAACATAAAAACTTTTATAGATGGTAAATAAGAAATAAGAAAAAAATAATTTGAAATTATTAACATACACAAAATTTACAATGTAAAAGTTTTGACTACATGACAGCAAAAAGCTTTACTCGTAGATTGTTAATGCCAAATACCATTGTTGTAAAAATAATATAACAAAATTTTTAAAAATAAAAAATTATCAAGAAATGTGGAAAGGGTTAAAGTATTACATGTTTTTAAAAATCTTAAAATTGTTAAAAAATAAAATATTTAAAACAATGTGTAGAATTTGTCAATGATATGTTATATAAAAATGTAATAAAAATATTAATTTACATCTGAAAGCTATATACAAATTAAGTTATAAATCAAATCTCAATAATATTGAAAACATGATTATAAAGTGTCACTATATAATTAACCATGCATACTAATACAAATAATATTTTAGTAAAAAAAGATAGTGTGGTACAAAATAAAAAATTTAAAAGTTAAAGGTATCATAATTCAAAACACGTGATTACAGAAACTTTCAAAAAGTTTTCTATAAAGAGGGTCTGAAAATTAAAGAAAAAAATACACTTCTTTTGTAGAATGATAAAATTAAAAAAACATATTTAAAATTTTCAAATACATATATATTGCCAAATAATTATATCTAATATAGTATGAATTACTAAATATTGACCAAAAATTTTTTGTTGCTCATTTTTCATATTACTTTAAATAAAAAGTAAAAATATTTATTCAATTATGATATATCTTATTCATTTGCAATGTACAATATATAAAAGGAATATCATGTTTTTTCAAAAAGAACTTTAAAATATTGAAACAAAAATTTACAAAATATAACAAAATAATAAGTTGTATTATTATTTTTTATATTTTATTAAAACTCACTTTTATCTACAATATATCAATAAAAAAATGTTTTTTTTGAAATATCAAAAAAATAAAAATTAATATATCAGAAAAAAAATCTTTTTAATAAAGAAATGGAAAAACAAACAATTTGATAAAAGCTAAGCACAAATCCTATTTGTAAAATATTATGGAAAGCAAGGAAACATTTTAAATTAAAATAAAAAGTCCCAAGAAAATTAAAACAATAATTAATCATATATAGTACATAAAATCAAATAATAATTTCCAAAAATTATGATTAAATAAAAAGAAAATTTGTAGCAAATGAAATGAGATATATGTAAAGAAAAAACAATTAAGATTTGTATAAATAGAATGTTACCAAACAAAGATACAAAACGAATGTTCTAGAATAAATATAAAATATGAAAAAAAATTAAACTTAATAATCATAAAATTCAATATATCTTAAAAAATTAAAGAAAATAATAGAAGATGTTTATAAAAATCACTCATTTGGCATATCTAATTCACTGTGTAAGTCATCAAAATTTTTTTTTACTAATATAAGAATTATAGGTCCTTCATTAGAGATAGAAAAAAATAGAAAAAGTCTTAATATAATGGAAATTTATGAACACTTAAATATATTACTAACATGAAATAAAATTTTGTTAGTAAAGAAATATTTCAAAACGTTAATTTTTTAAAATGAAATATTAAATATAATATATATTATTAAAAAATTTAACATTTTAAAAAATAACAATAATGAAATAACTAAAAAATGAAAATAATGTGAACATAAATTCTTGAAACAATATTTGTAATATTTAAAACTTAACAAATGTCCAAAGATAAAATATTTAAAACATAAAATATTTATGCAAATGATGTGAGAAAATTATGAAAAAGTTAAAATGATTTAAATGATATACAAATAAAAAATTTGGTAAAGGTTAACTTTTCTATTATATAATATATGAAATAATTGATTATTTAATTAGAAGTATATTATGTGATATAAATGAATGATATAAAACATAACATTCAAAGCAATAGTTTATTAAAAATCTCCCAAGTTTTGAAAATAAAAAATTGAATAAAATATTTAGAAGTAGAAAATAGACATGTAAAATGTATTTATTTAATATATTCATGAGACAATATTCTCACTTGTGCATCAACAAAAGAGTTTTCCTATTATTACAAATAGAAAGGACTTACAAATTTATTTTATATTATTTTAAAAAATAATAAACTCTTTTAAAAAGATGATAACTTTATTTAAAAAAGTAGCGAAAATTAATTTAACAAAAGATCTGAATACCTTGAAAATACATTAGCACATTTTTTATTAACATAAGCCAAATAATTAATTTTGTAAATAGAAATTGTTATGAATTTTAACATATAAACATGTCATTATTGTAACTCAACACAAAAAATGTTAAAAACTATTTGCATATGTTGTGTACAAAAATTTTGTAATTCAAACCACAAATTTTAAAAAAAAAGCTAAATCCCATGAAAAAAAGTTTACATATCTAAAGGATATTTAAAATATTAAAAAAACTTTTGTTGTAGTGGATGCAAAATATTATGCCAAAAATAATTAATGATATTTTATTTTAAAATTTATTAAATTGAAAAGCATTAAAATCTTAAGCAATTACATAAAAATTGCAAGTTTGAGATATCACTATAAAGATAATATGCAGTAATTGTTTGAATTATTATGAATATGTAGTAATAACTAGTGAAAGTGAAAAATTGTGATGGAGCATGGCATACATGCACCTTAAGTTTGATTGAAGATTTATGGCTTTATTTAATGGCTTGATTAACTTCCTAATCTAGCATCAATACTATATATCATAGACTCAAAATATGTGATATAAATTAAGAAAATAAATTTAAAATATGCTTAGTATTTTCACTATTTTATGGCCATCAAATATGATGACTAATGCTACATATGAAAGATATAGTTTTTGTATTAATTTACAAGTAAAAATTAGAACTATAAATGGCTCATATATTTACAATGATCTCATTATGTATATATGACTATCATTTGAGATAGAAATATAAAGTGTCAACATTGTTTTACAAGTTATCTATCTTGTCATATTCTTTTTAATGTTTTAAGGATTGAGTTCTTCTACTTGTAATATTTATACAAACTCTTTTTCATGTGTAAAATTTTTATCTTATGAGAATCCCTAGTCTTCATTAAACTATAATTGAGTTGAACATGTATGATATAATATGTCATATTGGTATGATTCTTCATTTAACTTTTAATGACAAACATCTTCTTGTTAGTAAGTTATATCTTTCACATTAGAGTAAGCATTCTGTTTTGTGTTTTTGCATAACTTTTATATGAAATAGTATAAACTAGAATGTTCTGGTTTTGTAATTAATTTCTTTTAATTCATTGCATAGAGGAATAAATAAAAAAATGTTAAAATATTGTTATAAAAATATCATATTCTCTTTATGTGCACGACTTTTTAGTTAAGTTAAAATTTGTTAACAAAAACATAATCATATTATTGTCATCATATATGATACAAAACAATCCTAACAAATCTACATATTATGAAAATTTAATTTTATATTAGTGTCCCCCTTGTATACTTGTATGATCACCTTTGCTTAATGTAATAAATTTATCTTTCTTGTACAATTTGAGTGATCATTTAGAACAACAATTGAAAGCATAAAAAGGTAATAATGCTTTTCATTGTATTATCTATTCATTTATGTCATACTTGAATGATAAACTTATGCTACAAATACATAAATATCAGATAGTTGGTTTATTAGGGCAATCAGCTCTATCTCCCTATTGTCCTAGAATTATTTATTGATTGTAAGTTTATAAACAATTGCAAAATTCATAATGACTAGTTTACTCACTTTAGGAAAACAAATAAATCAATTTTATTTACTTTTAAAAATGAGCAATTCATCAAGAATTTAAGCAAAAAAAATTTTTATATTAGAATTGATGGATGAACAAATTTCATTCTATCGGCTTTATTTAGTTGATTCTAAGCAAAGTAATTAGTAATTTCTTCATCATACATTTAGATATTGTAACTTTTGTCAAAAAGGGATTATGGTAAAAGCCATAAAAAGATTTCTGTGTGCTATAAATTTTGATCTTTCAACCATCATAATTATTATTGTGTTATGGTCAAGGTTGGCGAATCACTTTAAGCTCGCAGGTGTTCTGTTGATGATTGATGAAGATGTTGCAAGGATGTCTACTATTCCCACCATATGGCAAACGTTACAAGTTTAGTAGATGCCTCCCTAGGTCGATTGTGGTTTAATGAAGACTTTGTGTTCATAGTAGACCCTTTTGAAATCATTATGTGCTTTATGTATCTTTTCTGTTTGTTTTGACTATTATTTATTCAATAATAGTATGTTTATAAATGTAAGAAAGGATTTCAAATGATCAAAATAATTGTTAGATAGAAAAAATCATTTGTGTTAATAATTAAAAAAGGCACCATTTTCCTCCTCTTATAGCGAGTGTTGTCCTTTCAACTGTTGTCATAATGGGTTGTTTGAAATTTAGAAGTTCCGAATACAACGTCATTCTATTGTATTTTTTTATGGCGAGTTTTTTGCAATATCTATTAACATTGTGGATTGTCCTCCTTTATTTCATTGGAAACATTAAGCATTGTACAAAAATGTTTTTAAATTTTTTGGAATTGTAAACTATAATTTGTTTATTTTTTTGTCCATGCTAGCATTATTCTTGATGATAGAGGTCATAAGTCATGTATAATTATTCAACTTAACGCAAGAGCACAAAAACTTTCACACTTTGCTTTCTCTAAAAGTGTACAACTTTTCACTTTTTATGAAGAAAAGTAAGATTTAGTAAGTTATTTGGAGATAAATGTTTCAAATCACTATTTTATACTAGAAAAAGAAGAAGCAAAATAAATAGAAATGGAAAGTAACATCATGTACTATCAAACTAAGTCCGTAAATCAATGGTGCAATGTTTAATTGAAGTCTTGATGATATCTCTTGTTGAATGTGACGATAATTTATCTAAATGCATTAATTAATTAGCAAATAAACAATGAACCTAATCAATATTATGCTAATTTAAAATAAAAAAGCAACAAGCATGAACAACAAGCATGTTTAGTGAAGTAAAGAATCACTCAAAGTGGTTGTATAGTCAAAAATCTATTTTGTAAATGACTTAAAAAACAAGCATGTTTATTGTCAAAAGGAACATATTAAATTGAAGGAAAATTTTGTAAATCTTGCTTACATGTTTCTTCATGCCACAACCTATTAAGATTAGAATTTAAGTGAACTTTTTAAGACTATTAATAGTTCATCTCGTTTATGTATGGCTTCTACCTTTTATTTCAATTGAATTTCGAATAATCACCCATGTTGGAAAACAATAATGCACCTACCAATTCATTGTTTTTGTACTTCACTTAATAAAGTGAATGACTAGGAGGTAGATGTTGCTACTTTAAATCTCAAACGTCCTAAATTTCTTGAGTATGTACTCATGTGGAGTTAGCAACAGAGTTAAAATAAATTGGAATTTCTACTAAAGGTATTTAATATAATGGATTTTGACAAAAAATCTAGTATGATATCTGATTTAAACTTGGTAGAGGATGACACAAACATAGGCATTAGCTAGCTCAAGGCAAACATTAAAAATAATAGATAAATCTTTAGATCATTTTGCTGTTTGTATCAAGGTATAGGGTCATGTAATTAATAGTCAAATATCAATGAAGATGTTAACAAAAATAACCAACAATAGGAAAAGATTGAAGCCACCAAAATTTCTACTTTACTTACTAACTCTTTGCCAAGAAATCCATTATGGACGATCAACTACATGTCTTATGAAAACAAAAATAACTGAGCACATTCTTAATGCTAATGAAAGTCAACTAATATATACAAGGCAGTGCAACTGTCTGGCAAGGCAACTGTAGCATGACTATATTACTTTAAAAAATTCTAAAAAATGAGAAGGACAATAATTAAGTTTTTTATTAAAATATTCATATAATAAAATTTAGCATTGATATGATAATCTAGATCTTAAAAGTTTTCAGAGATCAACAACCTCTTTGTTTGAAATTCAAACTAAGGAGTTTAATCCATTAAAATGTCAAAGGTTGAAAAAAAAGTTTTAGATGATTCAAAAAAAATAAATTAATGCAAAACTATTATAGATGCTTTTAGCTATCCAAATTTTAGATAATGGTGATCTTAATAAATAAATTGTTGTTTTGAAATTTATGCGATGCTTCTAAAAAATTTCCTATTAAAGTAAATTTTTATCATTATTATTACAATCAATCAAACAAGATATAGATTCTTTGGAAGGATTTCAATTGTGATGTTGATATTAATGAAAAGTAGGTCATCTATATAAACTTCAAGCATCAATACTATGTTTCTAAACCTAACTATGCTTTCACCTATCATAAAAGCATGGTATCTACAAGCAGTTTATGAAGGGAGAGTCATTTCACATTATCAATGATACTAGAAATCCAGGAATGGTGGGTAAGAATTTTAATGAAATCACATCTTCAAATGATTACAATGTGCAATCTACTCTTAAACTAAAAATAATGTAAGAGTTTGTTGATTGCATAATTCTATGTCACCTTAAGCAATAGTAATTTTTTTGTCATTCTTTTATATGAGCAAGACATGTTAATAAAATATTAGTTTCAAAAGGATTAGAAAGGGTGCTGGTCATTGACAAATGAATAGAACTACTTTCAACTTTTATAATTCATCGCCTTACTAGAACTTAATCAGGCCATGTTCCTCTTCTAGTAAATGTCATCAAAATTCATCCTTTATCTCCCAAATATCTTAAATTTCATAACAACTTTTTGAATCACCCTACATTTGCATAAACAATATAGAATAATGACAATTTTTGTTTAAATTATTTTGGGGAGAAGGCCCTAGCTTTAACAGAAAATGGACATAAAATGAGCCATAAAGATTAAAAAAATAAACATTTGCAAAAATGTTTTATCCTATTAAGTTAGATAAGGAAGAGTTGAATCACAAATATATAATTCTTTTAGGAAAACAAAAACAGGATCTGTGGAAAGTGTTTTATCTTGTTAATTCTTGTTATTCACAAGATTTTGAAAGAGTGGAATTTTATTGAAAATAAAAAAAAGGAATTAGATGGCTAATAGAAGGAGAAAGAGATACAAATCTCTTTTATACAATAATAACGAAGTGAAGAAACAATCATAGTGGACAAAATAATTATAGTTGTAATCAACCATTTTTATAATATTTTATTGTCTTCTTAAGTAATTAAAGGTTAAAATATGATTAATTGAATCATTTCCTTATTAACAAAACCAAACAAATAGTAGATAATGTAAGATATCACCAAGGAGGAAATAAAGATGTAAATCTTAATATGAATTTAGATAGCACCCTAGGCCCAAATGCTTATAATGGAAGATTATCCACATATTATTTAGATTTAATCTCAAATGTTACGTTGAATGTAGCTAATGAATTGTTATAAGATCTCTAATTCATGGTGGGATTTTATGCACAAACATTTTATATATATTCATAAAAATCATAAACTAGAAATCTTTCTTGATTTTAGAACAAATATTCTTCAAAACATCATGAAAACAACATTCATATTGCTCAATGTTTATTAAATATTACAAATTTTTTATAGGTCGATTTCTCTAAAGAAAACTAGTTTTATAAATACAAAGTTATTCTATCGAACCTACTGTAAGTTTAGAAATTATTATTATATCTTATCAATAAAAATAATGTGACAATTTTATTGTTAAGTTGGATTTTAGGAATGTGAATTACACATATTATGGAAATTTCTTTGTTAGACACTTTCCAAGTATAATGTTAATAACAATCTTATTAAGGTGCTCACCAATTATTTTTGTAATACTTGGATATCAACAATCATTAGTGTATCACCAAGTAACTTTTTTCAACTTTCAAATAGTCTTAATGAAGTTAATCTTGCTCTTTCTTCCTTTGTTTTCGTCTCATTTATGGAGCTCTTTAAAAGAAGCCCTAATAACATTATTGCTTAAAAAAGTGGTATTACTTGGACAACATACATCATCTACATCAATCACTCTCCTAGCTTATGCAAACAGCATAATTATCATTATTAGAGAACATCTGGAATCTACTGTTAATCATAGTAAGTTACTACAACTCTTCCAACACTCTACAAGGTTTTTAAATATAAAAATTAAAATTGCAGAAATTGATAGAAATAGAAGAGTATATGCTACGTAAATCAAATTTTTAAGGGCACAGGATTGCATTAAATAAATCTTCCTTTGGCATATTTATGATACATACCATATATAAGTCAAAAGAAAGTAGCCTACTTTCAAAATTTGATGGATAAAATTAATAACAGATTTCATTATGTGGAAAATAAAGTTGTTATCTATCAAGGGTGGACTCAATCTCATCAAACATCACATTTACTCGATTCAAATATATATTGTAATGAAAAGAAAACTCCCAATGTAGTTTTAGAACAAATTAAAAAATAAATAAATTTACTTTTGTGGGGAGACAATGAAGAAAATCTTAAGCATCACTTGACTTCTTGGAAAGACATTAATTTCTTGTTAGAGGAAAATAGCCTTGGTAGTTTTAAAATCAAGAAAATGATGAAAATTTTATGTAAAACTTAATTGATAGATACTCAACAACAACACCTTAGGGTCTAACTATATGTCAATAAAATACCAATCCTTAGATGCATCAAGAATGAAATCCAACACATGGGCTAGCAAAGGATAAAACTTTTGATTACAAAGAATGCAAATTAGTCTTACTCAATAAATTTATTGCATATGTTCTCAAACTTGTGATGTGTAAATTAGTTGTCATTCTACCTAGGTCTATTTTAGGTCAAAAGAGCCAAGTCTAAAATTTAGATGACAATTATGAAGCACAAATGCCCTTTAAGAATGTTAATGTAAACATGCATGATATTCAAAAACATGTGCCATTACCAAATAACCTAATGAATCTAAACCTCCAACTTGCTTTAATGTGCCAACTATGTCCAAATCAAGATTCAATTGTTCATGTTTTTTTTATTATAAAGAAGCTAAAAAAGCTTCAGTTACTTCTAAAAATAATTTACCCACTATTTAACTTGATATATATAAAATCATGAAATTAATTAAAACATACAACAAGAAAGGTAAATTGAAATTTGTAATAGAGATGCCATAATCACAATGTCCACTTTAATATAATAGAATATTTGAAAAGCTATCAAAATTAAGAACTTTCAGAAAAAAAATCAAAAAGTAACAAATTTTATACATGTAATATTAAAGAGAATTGTTTTCTTTACAATAAGCTTTTTTCAAATCATTCAAACATTTTAGGATGATGCCAAACGAATGATTTTGTAAATCATTGATTAAGTAGCAAGATCTTAGGAAAAAATAGTGAAAGTGATTAGGAGGTTACCATTGATGATTTGGATGTAGGTAAAAATCATTGGTGAAAGGTTATTCATCAATTGGGGTGCTATTGTAGTTATAATTATTAGAAAAAATTTAGAGTTTTTAAACGAGTTTAGATTTTTTTAATACGTAAATACGGGTCTTCAATTATGCAACCAATTGCAAATTAGCAATTTATACATTTTAGTGGATTGTTGTGTGTTATTGAATCTATTCCAAGTTTGTGAAAATATACAGTGGGCACAAGCAAACTGCATGATGTAAGTACGGAAACTTGTTTGCTAATCATAAAGTGGAGCTCAGTATACAAAAAAAATAATAATGTGGCCATATCTCGTGCTAAAAATCCTATAATAGATAGTTAAATTCATATAAAGATGGAACATCAATTCTAGAAAAATGCAAGTTGTTATTAATTTAGAGAAATTATAGATTCCATATATTTTGCCAACATAAAGGGCATGACATTTAAAATATGGAATAATTTTCATATTTCATGGGGGTAGAATTAAGCTATTCAAGATTTATGTCAATCTTTTATAATACAAATATTGTCTTCGTAAGATAATACTAATTTTCAGAGTTACTATTCTTGTGCAACAAAAATCATAACATAAAAATAGTTCAAATAACAATAGGTGGTGTGTACTATTCTACTTAATGCATGATTTCCTAAATACAACTTCAACAACTAATGGATCAAGAAAGTATGCAACGAAGTAACTTTCATCAAAATATATTATTATTATGATGTAACACTCCTTCAAATCATAACATTATGTAAGGAAAAATTGGATAACATTATAACATGCTATATGTGGAAGCTCACACAAGTTTGAAGGTTCACAAAGAATCTTAGATAGTAGACTAATATGGTCTATGTTGATTCTATTATCATCCATTTACACTTGGTTGTCGTTAATACTATTCATCTTATGATGCAGTTGTATTGTGAATGTTTTTATAAGTACAATAGACAAAAAGAATATTCAAATATGAGCATAAGAAAAACATCTTAACTCTTATACTAAATAGACTTAATCATTGTTTACATTGGACTAATATGATTGACATCTTTCAATACAAACATACCTTCAAAATGATAGTACATGAACATAAGACATGAAAACTGGGCAAAGCGTAACAAGAACTTTGTCTCCATATTGAAATCACACACACCCAAAGATTGCCCACTTCCATAATCATAATGGATTTCTTGCCATTTCGATTCATGACATCAAGAACTTCTGTTTCACGTCTTACTAAATAGTGAGAAGCAACATTGAATGAAGTTGATGTCTAGCTATTAAAAAGTGAGACAAATCCTATTTATATTATTTCACAATCACTTTTAACTAGAAATCCCAAACATGAAGAATAAAACCATATTATAAAAAAGTGATGAAAAATGATATGGCTTAGGCTACCAAATCCTTGTTTCTTGCTGGAAGGGTTGTTACGATTAATGTAATATTTAAGGCTAACCATATATGCACTCTTAGTGACAACATGATCATAATGGGGATTATTAATGCACATAATTTCATAACTTGAACCATTTTTTTGGGTGGCATAGCTAAAATAAATATATTGCCCAATGATTTATAAGATTTAGGACTCAAGTGATTGAGGGTATGGCCATACATTATTAATGTAAGATAGGTAGTAAAACTCCTGTAATAGGAATTACGATGGAAGGTAATGACAAAAAGGATGACAATAATGATGGAGATAAATTGAAATCATAATTTAGATTTTAAATAATCACCTAAAATACCTAGATAACAAACTATGGTTGTGCATTTTTTTAGATAAAGAAAACATTATTTATAGAAATATAATACCAAAATTAAAAAAAGAACCTTATATTTATTACATCATAAGCCTTTAAATAGATGGTAATTTTAAACATAAATTGAAAATAAATCTTGACTAAACTACCACTTTTAATGAAAAGATGCAAGAATTATAACATATGTAAGAAAGGATGAAAATATAATGGGAAACTTGTATGAAACATTAAAAATCATTTTTAAATAAAAATATAATAAACTAATAAAAATAAATAAAAATCAATAGTTCAACTCAATTATTATAATAATTTAAGTTGTCTTACATCAGTGAACACTATAACGAGAAACTTTGTCATGTAGTGTGTTAAGTAAATCTTCGTCAAACTTAGCCTTGGTCATATGATCATGCAAAAAAACTAAATTAATATTACATAATTGGTGGAAAAAAATATAATTAAAACAATTATCAAAGTGTCAATTGTTTTTTTATCAAAGCTTATTTTATGTTATAGAAATAACCATTATGATTCAAAACCACTACTTGTTGCCTTGCCACATTTTTCTTTTTTTTTTATCATTTTTAAAATTTTCCTGCAACCCACATTATGTCTTCACATTATTGTATTTTGAATGAAGGCATGATGTTAGCACATTTTCTATGTGTTTTTGTTTAAATTATTTTTTGAGCAATAGTGTTATAGCAACTCCACTCATGGCCTTACTATCATGTATATGTCAACATTATTATGCTTTGTACTAGCTAAGTAGCCCCCACAAGAGTTAAAGTTTCAGTAGACTTCTCTCCTTTACCTCAAAAGCAACAATTAACATGGCAAAGGAATTACATCTTAACTATTACAACATTAGTTGTAATTGAAAATGGCTTACACAAGGTCAAATCCATTTCTCACACTATTTGTAACTTATCATGAAAGCAAGTTTTAAAAACAATTTTCATTAAAATTTTACTAAATTTTAATGTTGTTTTTGTAACACTTGCGGCTTACTAATTTTACATTAGGTATTTTTTTAGAAGATTAGATTTTGTTTTATTATAAATTAATTATTGTATAATTGACCACTTTATAGTTGTCTTAAGAAAACATTAGTCTAAGAACATAGTTATGCTGAGTAAGTGCTTCGAATTTTTGTCATGTAACTTTTATCACTTAAAATATCCATCTTATTATTCAATACTTAATTTTTACATTTCATGAATGATCAATTCAAATGTGAAGTTTTGAATTTCTTTAATACAAAAAGAAACTTGAAAAACTTCCTAATATTTATCCACCAAAGTTAACTCTAAGTGAAACCCATCAACATCTCAATAATGTCCTCTTAATTCTAATTCTTATTGCAATAATAAAACTTTCAAATATTATCTTTTGAAGACATATCCACCTTAGTTTATGTATCTTAAGCATTATCTAATTAGAGCATTGACAGAAAAACAAGTTGATTTTTTTTACTAAAAAAGTTATTGTCTCTGATTTCAAATGTAACACAAAGCATAATATTTATTTTCTTATTTGTATGAATTTACTTTTATAAACTAATTAGTCACATCCTTAAAATAAAGGTTCAACTAAATGAAATTTTTTAAGAGTATAAATAAATAACATAATTTCTTAGTTGGGTTAACTAGTATAAGAAAAGTTGTATTACAAGGTTAATTAATAGTGATCATTTCTTAGTTTTCTTACATTTGTACTATTTATTCTTTCCAATGGTTAATGTACAAGAAACGTTTTTTTTATACATGAAGGTTAGCATTCTGATACATAGATTCTTACTATTAACAAGCTATAAACCTTTATGAATGAAAATATGAAATTTATTTTATGATTTTTTTTTTCAATCATTATGATTTTGTGCACAAACATGCAATTTGAGAGGAGCACAAGGATTTGCCATGCCTCCTTTTTTTTTATTTTTCCACCTTTTTTTATCATTGTGACGTAAGAGTAATATCTAAATCTAGTTGCAGAAATCTAATTGTAACTCTTTCTTCATAATTCTTGATTTCATATTTATAAGTAATAAAATATTTTTAATACTTCTATGCATAATATATATATATATATATATATATATATATATATATATATATATATATATATATATATATATATATATATATATATATATATATATATATATATATATATATATATATTATATTAATGTAATATTCAATTATTATTGATAAAATATATGTTTTGTTATTTTTTATTTTTTTCTTCGCATTTTTTTATTTTTTTCAATTCATGTGCAATGTTTTATTACAAATTGTACATAGTATTTTGGTGATTTTTCAAATATTTTTTAGTGTCTACTATTTTTTATTTTTTGGCATAAAAAACTTTTAGTTTTATTTTTATTTGGCAAAACATGTTTTCTTGTTTTATTTTATTGATATTTTGTTGAGATAATATTTGTAATATTATATGCTTTTTGCCTCTTGTTTTTTTATTTTTTCAATTAATTTCTTTTTTTAATCTTGCATTTTTCTTTTATTTGTAATGAAATGTTAATTAGTTCTTTATATGTTATTCAAATATAATGCTATATGTGTCTAATAAATTAGATTATTTTTTGCTTTTATATTGTATAAGTAAATTAGTTTTTTTTTCCTAATTTTATGTAAATTATTTTTTATCATTTCCCTAACAATTTTAATTACTTGGATGTTTCTATAAAACAATCATTTTTGGTTTCTTTTCTTGAGAAATCCATTTATATTGGCACATTCATAAACATGCCTGACTTGCAAAAAAAATATGTAAATAGATCAAATGCTAGAATCATTTTTGTTATTTTAATCTTATTCTATTAATTATATTTAAGTCTTACTTTCATTTTCTTCACATATCTCTTATCTCTTAAATTAAAAAATATTATTTATCAATAAATTATTAAGCTTTGTTTGTTATTTAAAGATTAAATTTGTCTTAAAAATAAACAAAAATAATATTTCAATTCCAATTAAAATTTATAATCTTCAAGAAAATTATGATAAAATAATTTTTTAAAATATTAAAATTAATTATATATAACTGGACAAAAATATTTTTAATAGAAAATTAATCACAAATATGCTAGTGCAAGCAAAGATGCACATAATATTGTCAACAAAATTAAAGAATTATCAATCACATTATTTATAATATTTGCATTAAAGTGATGATTGTTGAAAAAAATATATATAGGTACTTTATATTTGCTAAATTATTAGTGTATTAAAGAAATAAATGAAGATACTATGTGGGTAAATCAATTTGGAATTCTATGATATTTAAAAAACATTTTTGCAAATGCCAATAATTAAAAAATATTAACTAAAATAAAATTAATTAAAAAATTAAAATAAATTAGTATAATAGAATATTGAAAAATTTAAAAAAATATTAGGTGAAAGAATTAATGAAAAATTAGCTCAATAATTAAAAAGATTGTTTAAGAAAAAAAAATAGAAAATGTTAATCATATTGAACAAGAGAAATTAATAGAAAGCCATAAATTAAATATCATAATGTAAAAAGTAAAAAAATATCATTTAAATAAAAATGTTTTAAGAGAAGAAAATGCTAAATAGTCTTGAAATAAGTACAGCTCAATTTTAAAAGAACATGTAAAATATATTAAAAATTTTTAGGTAATTAAATAACGAAAAATTTTTTAATATATAAATGAAAGAATTACCAAATAAAAAAAGCATTAAAATGACTTAATTAATTATTACCAAATGCATTTGAAATGAACACAAATTTCCCTAGAAATTTAATTGTTTCAAAATTCTGGATATAAAATTTTGAAAAAAATTAAAAGATATATGAATGTAAAAATAATTCAATATTTTAAAGTTTAATCATTAAATTCAATATATCAAGTAGTTATAATAAAAATTCAATAAAGAACAAACCAACAAAAAATAAAATAATTATGAAAATATTATTAAAAAAAATTAAAGTTACAAAACTTTAGGTAAATGATTAAAAGAAATTTCTAAATAATTTTTATGTACTTCAAGCAACCTTGACATTACGTTGATAAAATAATATACAAAAATATAGCTTTATATCATAAATATTTAAATTAGTCTGTAGTAACTTTTAAGATATAAAAAATAGTAAAAAATAAAATGTTTATAAATATACTATATATGTTGTGAAAGGCAAATTTTTCCTTACATATAAATATTAAATATTAAAATATTATTTGTTGTCATAAAGATTTTCTATTAATGCAAGTGTCTTAAATGGCATTTTCCAAATAAGATGTTAGAGTTATTTTTCACACTAAAAATAATTATTTAAAAATACAATTTCAAAAGCTTGTGAAAATATAAAAACATACAAAAAGAAATATTATGAACCTTAAAAATACTATAAGTAATAATAATACTAAAAATATTTATTTTTCAAAGAAGAATATTAAATCAAATAAAAAATAGATAATTTATAAAAAATTATCAAATTTTGAAATGATTCTCATAACTTTTTTAAAAAATCAAAATAAAAATTTTTAATACTAAATATATATGTAGGAAATGTTTAAATGATTTAAAACGTTTAGATTGTGTGATCCCGACAAAACCATTTGACAAATTAAATATGTGAGCACAAATGCTAAAAAATAAATTAAATAATACAAAGCTATGTAAAATTGTGATCAATTAAAACACAAGTATTATAGAAATTAAAAATATGTTAATTATTGGGTCAACATAATTTTGAAAGAATTTGCATTGTAAGAAAAAATTTTCAAAACAAGATTATTGTATATATAAATAAGATCAACAATAAAAATAATGTTTCAATAAAAAGTTTTCTTATGGCTTGTGTGCTTGTATAGGTGCATATGTGTGTGAGCTTTTGTATGTTTGTGTGTGTGTGTTTATGTTGTGTGCAAATACACAATTGTTAAAGTGTGTGTGTTTGTGTCTGTATGTGTGTACGTGCTTGTGTGGATGTGAATGTGTTTGTGTATGCATATAGGGCTATGTGTGTACTTGAGTTTGTGCATGTCATGTGCATAGACATGTGATTGTGTGCTTTTATGTGTGCACATATGCATGTTTCCATGCATACATTTGTGTTGTGTGTTTTATGTGTTTGCACAGGTGTGTATGCATATTTGTCCAGTGTGTATATGTGTGTGTGCATGTGGGTGTGTGCGTGTGTGTGTGTGTGTGTAAGTGTACATGTGTGCTTGTCATGCATGCTTACAAGCATGCTTGTGCGAGTGTGTATGTGTGTGGATGGGTTTTTGTGTATGTGCATGTGCATTTGTGCAAGCATCCATTTGCATGTGTGCACAGGTGTGCATGCTTGTGTGTGTGTGCATGTGTGCATGCTTGTGCGTGTGCATGTGTGTGTACGTGTGCGTATTTGTGTGCATGTCTGCATATGCTTGTATATGTCTATATTTGTGTGTGTATTTGTGTGTGAACAGTGTGAGCATGTATTTTTTGTACTATATGTGCATGTATCTTTGTGTATGCATATGTACGGGTGTGTGCACATGTGTGCATGTGCATACATGTGTGTGTGTGTGTATGCGTAAGCATAGGCATGTGGAAGTGAGTGTTTATATGTGTATATGTGTGTGTGCATGTGTGTGTGCATATGGGTGTGTGTGCATGTGTTCATGCATTCATGTGTCTATGCATGTGTTTATTTGTGTGTGCATGTGTGTGTGTGTCAATGTGCATGTGCATGCATTTGTGCATGTCTTTGTGTGTGTGAATGTGGATGAATGTGTGTATTTCGATGTCATCTATTATGTGTGTGTGCCTATGTGTGTGTTTGCATTTTCATGTACATATGTGCACGTTCCTATCCATATGTGTGTGTGTCAACGTGCTTTATGTGTGAGTGTGATTATGTGTGTATGCATGTACTTGTCTTCACATGTGTACATGGGTGTGCATATGTGTGCGTTTGTGTGCATATGTGAACATATATGTCGTTGTGTGTGTGAGAGTGCCTTTACTTGCATGTATTTATGCATGTGTGTGTACATGTTTATGTGCATTAACGCATGCATGTGTGCATGTGTTCATGTATGAGTGCATGTGAGGGTGTGAGTTTGGGTGTTTGTGTGGGTACATGTGTGTACATTTGTGCATGTATTTATGCATGTGTGGGCATGTGTGTTTTTGTTTGTGTGCATGTGCATCTATGTGTACAAGTAGGAGTGTATATGAGTGTGCATGTGTGCATCCTTGCATGTGTATGTGTCAGTGTGTTCATACTTTTGTATGCTATGGACTCATGTGTGTACATGTAAGTAAGTGTGTCTATCCATGTGTGTGTGTGTCCTTATGTGTGCATGTGAGTGTATGAATGTGTTTGTGTGTGTTTTGAGTGATTATAGGCATAGGCATGGGTATGGGTATTTGTTTTAATGTGTGTGGGTTCATTTTTGTGTATGTGTGTTAGAACGTGAGTGCATATGTGCATGTGGCTTTGTGTGTATGTGCATGTGCATCTGTGTGGCCACGTGTGAGTGTGTGTTAATGTGCATGTGTGCACCTGTACGTGAGCATGTGCTTGTGTGTGCAGTTGTAAGTGTGCATGTGCTTGTGTGTGCACACTTCTATGTGCTATGTGCTCATGTGTGAGTGTGAGGCTGTGTATGTTTGTGCGTATGCTTTTGTGTCCATATGTGTGCATGCGTGTGTATGCATGCACGAGTTGCACATGTTTGTGTGTATTATGCACATGTGTGGTGCAAGTTTGTGTGGTTGTGTGTGTGTGCATGCAGATGTGTGTATATATATGTGCCTGTATGTGTGTATTTCTCAGTGTGCGTGCTTGTGTGCTTGTTAGTATGTGTGCATGTGTATTTCTCTATATGTGTGTGTCTATTGGTATATGTGTTTGCATGCATGTGTGCATGTGTGTATCTGGTTGTATGCATATGTGTATACGTGTGTGCCTACATGATTGTGCTTGTGCCTATGTGCATGTGTATATCTACGTGTGTGTAGGTTTGTGTGTGTGCATGTGTATGTTCAAGTTTGTGTTTGCACACAAGTGCACACAAGTATGTGTGCGTGGGGTTCGTGTGTTTATGTGTATGTGAGGGTGGGTGTTCATGTGTGTCTGTACGTGAATAAGTGCATGTGTCTTTGTGTATGCATGTGTATATGTGCATATGTTTGTGAGTGTCTACTTGTGTATGTGTGTGTGTGTGCTAGTGTGCAAGTGCATCTGTGCATGTTTGTATGCATGTACTTGTTTGCAAACATATCTACATTTCTACAAGAATGTATGTGCACATGTGCATGTATTTCTATGTGTGTGCTTACTCTTACATGTGTTGGTGATGTGTGTGTGCATGTGCATGTGTGAGTTTGTGTGCACATGTGTGCATGTGTTTGTGTGTGTGCTTATTTGTGTTTGTGTGTGCATGTGCATATTTATTTTTACGTATGTATGGGCATTTGATTGTGTGTATATGCTTATTTATTCATTTCTCTGTGGGTGAGTGTGTGATTGTGCATTGGCATCTATATGTGTAGTTGTGTAAGTGCAATTATATGATTGTGGTTCTTCATGTGTATGGGCATGCATGGGTGTTTTTGCATGTAGTGCATCTATATATGCATATTTGTGCTTATTTGTGTTTGTGTTTGTGTGTGCATGTATGTGTGGTTGTGTGTGAATATATGTGTGTGTGTGTGCCTATGGTGCATTTGTGTAGATGTGTGTGTACTTGTTCCATTGCATGTGTATGTGTGTTTGTTTCTTTGTGCACTTATGTGTGTGTGGCATGTCTACGTGCATGTCTTTGTGCAATCATGTGTGTGTCGTTTGTGTGTGTATGTGTATGTGCATTCATATGCATGTGTATGTGTGTATGCATGTGTGTATGCTTGTGTGTGTAAGCATGTGTCTACGTGTATGTGTGCATGTGCATGTGTGCTTGTGTGTACTTGCGTGTATGTTTGTGTGTGTGTATACACATATATGATATTATTTGTGTGTGTGTGTGCTTTTGCAAGCATATGTTTTGATGTACATGCATGTGCTTGGGTGTGTGTGTACCTTTCCATAGTCATGCGAGTGTATGCATGTGCATGAGGGTGTGTATGTGTGTGTGTACTTGTGCTTGCATGTGACTATGCAAATGTATGTGTTTTTATGTGCATGCACACACGTGCATGTGCAAGCACATGTTTTTTTGCATGTGTATGCATGTTTTTGGTTTAGCACACATGCATGTGTGTGTATGTGAGCTTGTTTGTGTATGTATGTTTATGAGCATGTTTGTGTCAGTTCATCTGAGCAGGTGTATGCACACCTACGTGTGTGCGTGTGTGTGTCTTTCTGCATATGCATGGATGTTTGTGCTTGTGTTTGTCTGCACATGTGTGCTTGTGTTTGTCTGCATGTGTGTGCTTGTGTTTGTCTGCATATGTGTGCTTGTGTGCATGTGTGTGTGAGTGCATGTTTGTATTCGTGAGTGGGTTTGTTGTGCATGCATGCTTTTGTATGTATATATGTGCATGAGTGTTCATCTATGCTTGTTTATGTTTCTATGTGCATATATGCATGTGCATGTGCATGTGTTTGTGCATGTGTATTTGTGAGTATTGTTTATTTACATGGATTTGTGTATGTGTGTATGTTCATGTGCATGTGTTTGTGTGTAATGCATGTATGCATGTGTTTGTGTGTGTATGCTTGTGTGTGTGTTTTGGTGGGGGATGCATTTGTTTATGTGCGCTTGCATATGTGTGTGTGTGTATGTGCATGTGTATATGTGTGCATGTCTTGTTGTGTGTGTGTGTGCATGTGTCTATATTTTAATGGAAGTGACTATGTGTGGTTGTGTGTACATGTGAGTGTTCATGTGTGGATGTGTGTGGGTGTGCATACATGAGCCTATGGTTGCATACATGTGTGTGCATATTTTTGCATATTTGTGCATGAGAGCATGTCTATGTGCATGCATGTGTGTACAAGTGTGCTTGTGCGTGTGTCTATGCCTTTTTGTATGTGCTCTTACATGCATGCAGATGGACTTGTGTCTTCATACTTATGTCCAAATGTGAATATGTGTGCATGTATGTGTGTGGGCATATGTGTTTATGCATGTGCACTTGTCTATGTGTGAGTGAGTGTGTGTGCATCCTTATATGTGTATATGTCTTTACCTGTGCATGCATTTGCACATGTGTGTGTGTGTGTGCATATACAATGTATGTATGCCTCTATTTTTTTGTACGTGTGTTTGTGTATTTGAATGTGTGTGTAGTACATGTGCATGTTCTTATGTATGTACATGTTTGTGTAAGTGAATGTTCTTATGTGTGTGTGTTCATGTGTTTATGTGAATTTTATGCATGGATGCATAAGTGTGAGCATGAATTTGTGTGCTTGCATATGTGTGTGCTTGTGTGCATGCATGTGTGTATGTTTTCTTATGCATGTGTGTGTGTGTGCATGTATGCATATTTACACATTTGGGTGTGCATGATTGTGGAGGTGTGTTCATGCTTTCATGCATGTGCATGTGTGTGCATGCTTGTGTTAGTGTACACGAGTGCATGTGTGCATGTGTATGTGGTCGTGAGTCAATGTGTGTGTTTATAAGTGTTTGCTTGTATGTATGTGAGTGTGCATGTAAGTTTGTGTGCATGGATGTGTCTGTGTGCATGCATATACTTGTACATATTTGTGTGTATGTGTATCTTTGTGCATGTGTGCAAGTGTGTATGTGTGTGTATGAATGTGCATATGTGGGTGAGTGGTTTTGTGGGTGTGTGGGAGTCTATGCTTGTGTGTGTTTGTAAGTGCAAGCAAGTGTGCTTGTATGTGTGCATTTATGTACATACGTGTGTGCATGCATTTTTGTGGAGGTGGGTTGTTTGTGTGTGTGTGTGTGTGTGCATTTGTGCATATGTGAGTGTGCAGATGTGTGTCTATGCCTTTAACTTTGTATGTGTGGGGAGATGCACTAGCATGTGTGAGCTATGTAAGCATGTCCACATGTATGTCTATGCATATGCTTATGTGTGTAATAACTTTCATATTTGTGTATGCTTTTGTGTGTATGTGTGTCTATGAGTTTATGTTTCATTGTGTGCATGCATGTGCTTATGCTTTTACATGTGTGCGTATGTTCCTCTGTGTGTTTTTATGTACATGCATGCATGCATGTATATGTGTATGTGCACTTGTGTATGTGTAGCTGTGCACATGCGTATGTGTGTGTTTCATATGTCTATGTCTATGTATGTGTGTGTATGAGAGCATTCTTGCATAGGTCTGTGTTTGTGTGTTCAAATGCATATGTATTTCTATGTACATGTGTATCAGGGATGTGTGTATTTGTGTGGGTGTGCATGAGCTCATGTGCATATGAATGTGTGCATCTATCTACATGTGTGTGTAGGGGTGCACATGTCTTTGCAGGTGAGTGTGTGCATACAAGTGTGTGTTTATGCATGTGATTGTACACGCTTGTGTGTGTGTGCATGCATGCATGCTTTTGTGTGTATGCATGCACAAGTGTGTATGTGTTTATGTCTACATGTGTGTGCATTTGTGTGCATGTCCATGCATGCATGTGTGCATATTTATGCATGTGTGTGTGCAAATGTGCATGCATGTGTGAGTGCAAGTGTTCGTGAATACGTGCATTTATGCATGTGCGTGTTTGTACATATGTATGTATGTGCATGTGCACGTGTTTGTGCTTGTGTTCTCATGTATGTGTGTGTGTGTGTATGTGTGTGTGCATATGCATGTGTTTGTGTGGTGGTGTTCATGTGAGCATGTGTGTATGTGTGTGGCATGTCTGCCTGTCTGAGTGCATGTGCACATGCATCCATGCATCTATGTGTGTGTGTGCATACTACGTACATGTGTGAATATGTGTGTGTGTACGTGCATGCTTACGTGCATTTAAATGAATATGTGTTTGTGCTTATGTGTGTTATTATGTGTTTGCATGTATGCGTGTGTTTGTCCGTGCATGTGCATGCATGTGTGTCAACTTTTGTGTATGTGCGTATGTGTGTATTTGTGTTGATATGGGTGTATATGTGTGCTATTTACACATGTGCTAGAGGGAAAGTGCATGCACATAAGTGCATGTGTGTCTGTGAGGATGCATGTGTGTACATGTGTGTGGGTGTGTGTGGCAATGTTTGTGTGTGTTCATGCATGCATTTGCATGTGTGTTCATAAGCATGTGTCTGCATATACACTAGTACGAGTGCAATTGCAATGTGTGTGAGTGTGCCTACATGTCTATGCATGCATTTTTTGTATGTGTGTGCAATTGGATGTGTGTAATTGTGTGTGTGTTCGTGCATGTGTGTGTGTGCATGTGTGAGTGTGTTGGGGTATGTGTGGGTTTGTGTATTTGTGTGTGTGCATGTGTGTGTTGATTTGTGTATGCATGTTCTTATGCATATGTGTGTGTATGTATTTGTGCTTTTACACTAGGTTTTTAGGAGTGCATTTTTGTATGTGTGTTTGTATAAGAATGTGCAAGTGTACATGCACATGCATGTGTATGTGCTAGCATGTTTGTGTTTGTGCTTTTGTATATGCATGTGCATAAGTGTATGTGAGTGTGCATGTACATGTTTGTGTGCATGTGGGTTTGCAAGTGTGTGTGGACAAGTGCATGTTGGTATGCATGGGCATGTGCGTATGTGTGAAAGCATGTTTAATTGTGCTTGTTTGCCAGTTTATGTGTGTACATGTGAGTGTTTGTATGTGTGTTGGCTTGTGCATGTCTGCTTGTGTATCTACATTCATGCACATTTGTATGCATGTGTGTGTGTTTTTTTTCTTGTGTGCATGTGCATGTATGTTTGTGTGTGTGTGGGTTATGTGTTTGTGTACTTATGCATATATTTTATTATGCATGTGCATGTGCATGCATGTGTTTGCAAGTGTGTGTGTATGCATGTGTGTGCATGTGT